>WSXT02130074.1:0-10726 GCA_011762715.2 Neuroterus valhalla
TAGAACAGGAGTTATGCATTTAAAAAAAATAGTCTTCACTCAAATTCTCAATTTTTCAACCCTTCCTATTTCTCAAAAAAATTGCTAAATGAAAAAAAAATCCTGAAATGCGTATCTTCTCTATTTCGATAAAGAACCCGTAAAAGAAGTATTAGCTCAATCAAAAATGGTTTGGTAAACTTTCGTCCAAACCTGCACGATTTGTAAAAGAAATTCCCATATGCAAATTTATCTAATTGAATTTTCTATTATAACTATCGCGAGCTGTTAACATGTTATTTTTCGAAATAATGATTCGGTCTACAAAAGTCAAAATATTAGGTGAGATATCCTTCAGAAACTTGAAATACGAGATTATTATGCAAATTTCCTTACATTAACTTTGCTCTAGCAATCGAAAATAAAAATTCGGTTAAGGCCATGTTATACATGGACCACGTTACCGAAATTATCGATTTTTTTTTGCAACAACTCACGTCCGCACCGAATCAGATGCCAAACATTAATCTACATGAATTTCTGTTAGGTCTCAGTATATTTACTCATTACACTCTAAATCTCTTGGACCGGAATTCTAAGCCAAGCAACGACCAAACCTGCGATTTTGATCCAGTGGACTGACTTTCTGGTCCAATGGGCCCGAAAAGCGTTTTCGGGTCCAACCATGGACCAGGGATATTGGGAACCTCAGAATTGCATGACGCCATCTATAATTTTAATGCGGTCCTAATGTGAACTAGCGCAAGTGATTTACAGTTTTTAAATGAATTTTAATTTGTTTATTTAATTTCCTCATTTTACTACCTCATGTAAGTTTCAAAAAGTCACAATAATAAATAAACTTATATTGACGCATAAATAAACTCAGAGTCATTAAATTTCAATTTAAACATGAAATATTCAATATCTAGAAAAGTATAACCTTGAAGTTAGGTTAGATTTGATATGCCAGTTCTGATAGTCTATTACTCATATTCTCTGTAATTTCAAGTCATATTGTTCACTATATACATTATTTTGAGCATATTTAGGCTCAAAATGTGTTGAAACTTACTTTTGATGTGGTGAAATAACAGTTGCGTCGATAAAAAACAGTTTTGACCAAAAACGTGTTTCTTCGCTCTATACGATGAGCATTCAATTTTGGACACTTTGTTTTTGATAAATAATCATTTTCAATACAAACTATTACAATGGACCAGATTTATTTTGGTCATTGCTTGGACCAGGATTCTGGTTGCAGGGATTTAGAGTGTGTATTGTACCTACAAGTACCCAATTTTAGTTAGGAAGTACTCAAGTACCAAAATTCATTCAACGTCCATGATGGTTCATAGAATTAGGAATAATATAACTAATGTTCATTGCTGCGAATCTTGAAGGGGAAATCAAAGTCGTACAATCTAAAAGTTTAAAGTTCCGAGGGGTTTAAAAATAGGCACTCGCCACGCTCATTTCCTCCGAGAACAATAGGTGTTTACGTTTCAGACGACGCAAAGATCGTCCCAAGGTCGTTGATGACAATGCCCGAAAGCTACCATTCTTCGGAAGTCCAGTGTATTTTCGTAAACAATGTTTTCTTTTATAACTTTAATTCCAAGAAACCCTAACTTTACTTGCTTTTACCTCAAATTTAACCTAAAACACAACAAACTATATAACTTCTGTTAAATAAAAAATTCCAATCCATGCAATTGTTTTTCCGAAATAAGCCTAGGTTTCTCCTTCTACATTCACAGGAGTTAACGTTAAGTCTATTTTTGTCAATTTCAGATATAATTTTGAAAATTGTTCAATTTTAGAGTAGACTGTATGTAGGGTAGGTCAAAAAAGAATTCAGAAATCGCAAAGAATAGTATATGTAGTGGGAACCCTTCAATTCTAATATTCTATTCTAGGTAACGCGCGCAAACAAAATAGGTTTAAAAATTATTGGGTGCAGTTCCGAGTAGGTAAACGTGACGATTTCCTTCACACTGCGTATACTTATATATTTTGACGCGCTGATTACGAAAATGATAGTGAAAATTGGCGATTCGATGATTTTCATGGTGAAATTGCGAAAAAACCATAAAAAATATGTTTTTTTTTGCGTTTATCTCAGCCAATATGCAAAATCTTGCAAAATGTTCCCGATAAAAGTTGTAGATCGTAAAAAATTCACATTTTTCGTTTCACACATTTTCTTCTACGAGGAGTGATAGTTTCCAAGAAAATTAGTGATATCTCGATATTTATGAAAAAAAGCAATGAGCATTCTCCATTGGTTTTGGTTGGGTACCTACTCACGCTTTTCACCACGGGAAGGTTGGGGTATTTTGGAGAGCATTTTTTTTGTATTTTTCAATTTTTTTTTTACTTTTGTGATTTTCAAATATATTTTGATTTATTTTGATTAGAAATTCTGAGTATATTAGATTTATTGTCTTGATTGTATACTCCTTATAAGTTTTTTTTATAATAGTCTGCTGAGTATATTTAGTGGCCAGGGTAATATGCTTTTACGTTAGTAATTATTCCTTTAAACGGATCAGCAACTATTTTTTTACGCGTCCCCCGGTCCAACGTGTCATGGGAGGCGGGAAGGCACCCCTGTGACTGGTCACAGAAATAATGTAAGGTCACACCCCTGCCCCTTTTCCACGCGTCATGGGGGCGGAAAGGCATCCCTGTGACTGGAACAGAAAAACTTAGGTCCCACCCCTGCCCCTTTTCCCACGCGCCATGGGGGGGCGGGAAGGCACCCCTGTGACTGGAACCAGAAAAAACTTAGGACACACCCCTGCCCCTTTTCCCACACGTCATGGGGGGCGGGAAGGCACCCCTGTGACTGGTCACAGAAATAATGTAAGTTCACACCCCTGCCCCTTTTCCACGCGTAATGGGGGCGGAAAGGGATCCCTGTGACTGGTCACAGAAATAATGTAAAGTCACACCCCTGCCCCTTTTCCCCCGCGTCATGGGGGGGCGGAAAGGCACCCCTGTGACTGGAACCAGAAAAAACTTAGGACACACCCCTGCCCCTTTTCCCACACGTTATGGGGGGCGGGAATGCACCCCTGTGACTGGTCACAGGAATAATGTAAGTTCACACCCCTGCCCCTTTTCCACGCGTCATGGGGGCGGAAAGGGATCCCTGTGAATGGTCACAGAAATAATGTAAGGTCACACCCCTGCCCCTTTTCCCACGCGTCATGGGGGGCGGAAAGGTGCCCCTGTGACTGGAACCAGAAAAAAACTTAGGAAACGAGTTCGTTTACGCGTATAAGACGGGTTGCTGACACTGAGGGACGGTCATCACTCGAAAACGAAAAGAGCATGATTTTTATAGTTTTTTTCGTGAAAATCGGGAGATAACTAATTTTCTCGAAAACTATCACTCGTACAAAAAATGTATTCTACAAAAAATGTGTATTTCTGTAAGATCTATAACTTTTACTAGAAGTATTTTGCGAGATTTTGCATATTAGCTGTGATAATCGCAAAAAACCACATTTTTTATGGTTTTTCCGCGATTTCACCATGAAAATCACCTAGTCGCCAATTTCCACTATAATTTTCGTAATCAGCGCGTCATAATACATGAGTATACGCAGTGTAAAAGAAATCGTCACGTTCACCTATTCGGAACTTCATTCAAATTATTATCTGCACAATTTTACAGTTAAAATAGCTTTTTGTTGACATTTTTGGGGGTGCCTAGAAATTTCCTAATTTTCGACGAGTTTTGAACGAACTATTCTGCACGATATAATTTTGTTTTAAACTACCCCTTTCAAACTTTTATTTCTTGCATCCATGACAAAATCGAATAAGAATTCTTTGAAACTCGAGAACTTTCTTGGGATCAAAATGAATTTTTTAAATTTAAGATATTTGTGAGACCGAAACAGATTTAAATATTACAAAAATTTCTAGTTTTTCTCGTTCCAAGCCCCCAGATGTCTTCAAATTTTCGTGAGTTTAATTGATCTCAAGAAAGCCTTCAAATGTAAAAAAAATTAGTTTGATGTTTTCATTGGGGCAAAATATCAAATTTATTCACGTGGGTATATCAAAAAATAAGTATCTCATGCAGAATAATATCCTAAAATCTGAAAGAAAATTAGGACAACTCTAGATAACCTCGAATATGTGAAAAAAGTTTAGATTTCAAGAAACTGTTAAACGCTGCAAATAATCATGGTTTTAAACCTATCTTGCTGGCGCGCAGTTCTTACAATAAGATTGGAATTGATCGATTCCACATTTAGTACACCTCATGGGGGTCCAAATGTTCTGCTTTAAGACAGCGAGTTTGCTTTTTCAAATTATTTTTTGACCCACCGTACTGTACATAGTTAACATTTTTTTTTTACATTTTTGGGGGTGTCTAGAAATTTCTTCATTTTTGCCAAATTTAATATAACTATTCTGCACAAAATAATTTTGTTTTAAACTACTCCTTTAATTAATTTTTATTTCTTGCATCCATGACAAAATCAAATAAGTATTTTCTGACACTCGAGAACTTTCTTGGGATCAATATTGGACATCACTGATTAAAACTCCATGTTTAACTTTTCAATTGTTGTTAATTTATGCATAACGTTCTGTTTATTCCAATCGCATCAGAACATCTCCACTTAAATACTTTCTTAGACTTGCAATTTCATAAAATGCACTCATTTTCAAATAGTTCTAATACTTCTATTGTTAAATCCAAGTGACCAGAATTGCAATAAAAAATGAAAGCATCACATAATAGGATATTATGTAAATAAAAATTTCAGTAACTTATTTCAAAGTTAGAAAAAAAGTAAGATCCTGTAACCACGATCGACTACGGTGACGTGTATACTCAACCGTGAAGTTTTTCTCATCTCTTATCTACGAGTTGGGTCACATACTTGCGTATAATGATTTCCCATGAGTATTTGACTTCCTACTCGTAAGTATCTGAAGCAGAAACCAATTCTATGTCGTTTCTTGCCATTTGACTGAGATTTTCCTTTGCAAATAATGTTTTGATTCGGGGTTCGATCATTCACTGTTATACTATCATTTATTTAGAATAACTGGATAGAAAACCAACATTTTTTACTATTGATTCTGATTGCATAAATAACTGTTAGAATAAGTTGCTTGGTCCCAGGGAGAAATTTACCATTGGCCAAGACTGGGCTTATACTGGGGGCCAATGCTACCAATGTTGGACCCGTATTGGTGGCCAGTATAGGTCCAACGTTGGGAAAAGCTTGGGGTGTCTACGCCCGTGCAAAGACTTGGGCGGCCAATGATGGCCCATTTTTGGGCCAAGTCTTGGCAAAATACAATCGCCAATACTAGAAAAAAAAGTGAATAATTAAAATTTTTTAAGAATAATGTATCATTTATTAATACTTCAATATTCTCAAAAATATTTATTCTATTCAAAAATGGGCAATGAACTCCTTCGGAATGAATCCATCGAAGTACGGAGAAGTTTGTTTCTTCTTGTTCTTCCTTCTTTCAAAGAATAGTAACAAAAAATTAGAATAGTGGCGAGAACTAAAATTTTCGACAACTGATAGCTGCATATTTCTCTTCTTTCAAAGATTGGTCGAATAACCTTGACTGTGAGAGAGAATAAAGCTAGCGCGGTCGAGTTAGTTCCGACCAGTGTCGCGCAGGCAGCGCTAGTTTTATCCTCTCTCACAGTCAAGATAATTTGTTCAATCTTTGAAAGGAGAGAAATATGCAGCTATCAGATGTCGAAAACTTTAGTTATCGTCACAGTATTCCAGTTTGACTTAACAGTATCCCATTTATTCCTACTGTTCTTAGAGAAAAGGAAGGACAAAAAAGAAGGAGAATAGAAAACAAAATTATCACCCCTCAATGGATTCATTTCGGAGAAATTTTCCGCCTATTCTGTAATAGAAAAAATAATCCGAAGAAAATTGAAAATCATTTACTTTTTTTTCTAGTATTGGCGATTGTATTTTGCCAAGACTTGGCCCAATAATGGGCCATCATTGGCCACCCAAGTCTTGGCACAGGCGTAGACATCCAAAACTTT
The DNA here is from genome assembly GCA_011762715.2 of Neuroterus valhalla. Lineage (NCBI taxonomy): Eukaryota > Metazoa > Arthropoda > Insecta > Hymenoptera > Cynipidae > Neuroterus > Neuroterus valhalla. The sequence goes on from WSXT02130074.1 coordinate 6,041, forward strand.
CCTCAACGCTGGACCAATACCAGTCGACAATATTTTCCCAATATGGCGGTCGGTACTGGTCTAATCGTGCGCCAATGGTAAGGTCTCGGCAATTTCCTCCTGGGTTACTGATTTTGTCTGCATATATCTACAGCTTTTTGAAGCTTATAATTGTATCGGATAAAAAGATTCTTTTTGTTTAATCACAAGGTATGCGTGGTTCATGTGTACGCTCGGGATGGTCAGCATAGGCAATTTAACGATCATGGCAGTTGAACGGTGGATGCTTATTACGAGGCCAATGAAAGCGTTAACTATCAGGTAAGAACTACAATTAATTCTAAAAGAGGAAAAAAATTCGATAGTGATTAGTATTTTAATACTTATTAGTTAGCAATAAATAATACAATGATACATATTGATAATAGCTAAAAATACACTACCGTCGAAAATTATCTACAGGGCTAGCGCGAGCGGTACTAAAAACCACTGATATGACTTTAAAGCACAAAAACTCGTTTTAAAATAAGGCTACAGATATTTTTTTCACTGTTACAAAGATAACGAAATTTCACGTCCAAGAAGCCCTACTCGAGAAATTTCCAACTTTAATTTCGAATTTTTGGTTTTACTAGCTCGAATAAATGATGAGATTTTGAAGATTGAGTCTTGTAGATTTGGAACTTTTTCCAATACTTTCCGGGGTCATGACACGAGTTGAACTCTAGTATTTACTTTGAAACTCTTTGCTCTTCTAGGATTCCAATTTTGAATTCTACAATGTGAAGAAGGCTCCTTATTGAATATAGTACAAGAATGTTCAGTGAAGCCTTCCTCCTTGTTTTCCTCGTGAAGTCAATTTGCGCATCGATATCAGTTTTGAATTTTTAGTAGTTAAATTGTGTCAATTTTAAAGTTTGTAGAAGAAAATTGTTCACTGTTTAATGGCTTTGAATTTGTAATAAATCACACAGCATTATTATGAATTTAAAGTTGAAAAATGTTGGATGTTTTTTATTTCAGATGCTTTGAATTCAGCAAAGTGGCATTGATTTAATAATCGATGGGGGGATATCGCAGTGGCCCATATTAATCAATTTCTAAAGTCAAAAATGATAAAAATGAAATACATATGTAAAAATACACTATGTTGGTGGGTAAAGGTATAAAAAAACGTACATTCGCGTTCAGAAATCCTTTGTTGATTACATTTATTTTTTAACTCGGAGACAAAAATTTTGGCTTGGTTTGTCGTAGTTTACAACGATGCGTTCAAAGATATGGCAACAATTCAAACTATGCTCGAAGCATCACCTCCAAAATATCGGGATTTATAATAATTTGTATTATGTGTTTATAGTTTTGGTTTTCCATGTCAGAGAAATTTTGAATCGAGTACGGTATAAGGGGAGGTTTATTAAAAAATTGGTGCTTGTTAACAGACAAAAAAGTCTGGCAGTTATGGCAGAAGCATAGAGAAAAAGAGAACACTCTCCTGAAAGTGAAAAAAAGAGTGAGGGTTACCCCCCGAAGAGGAGGCAAGTCGGAAGGCGAATTGATTAATTGTCTGAGCTTGGGAGAAATTTAAAATGCTGTTATTGCGGAGAAGTGATTTCATTGGAAAATATTATTCATGAGAAAATTAAAGGATTGAATTCTGTATTATCGGTTCGTTGTCATAAGTGCTTCGTAGTGACGAAAGTTAGTACCGGCAAGGAACACGCCACAAAGGATAACAACAAACACTCATATGTAAACACGAAAGCTGTGCTTGGTAAGTTGCTCACACATGTTACTTATTTACAATAAACTAGAAGGTGATGTTATTGTTGCTATCATTTTGAAATGTATGCCATTTTTTACCAACAGGTAGTATTCACAGTGGAATTGGCTGCACTCATCTAAACGAAATTCTAGCCTCTTTAAACATTCCAACTTTTGATCCTTCTTTGCACAAAAGATACGAGCAGGAAGTCGGCTCAGAAATAACAAAAACTGCAAAAGATAGCTGCAAAAGTGCTGCGGAATTGGAGGGACGTTTGAAAATTGAAAATGTTGAAAAATTGTGTGAAGAGATGTGAGTTTCTTTATTCTTTATATGGGGTAGAATATGTCAAGTGTTCCCATCTAAAATTATTGTTTTTTTTCTATCGGGTTTATACTTGGCTAAATTATAGTCCTAGTGAGCCTATTCCAATTCATAATTGGAAAAATTTTTTCGGGTGCTTCTTCACCATTACCATTAGAGTAACTTCTTTTAGAACTATCTGATTGGACTTTTATTATAGTGCTTTAGAGAGGTCTTTTCATGTAATTCGATGGGACTGCATTCAACTTACTCAGCGCCCCTGAATGAGTACCGTGTATTAGGTCTAACTTTCCTTTAACAGTGCTTGACATGCTTCTTTGTAACATATTTAAAGAATTATTATTTTGAAAAAGATCAGTTAAACCAACATGAGGGTAAAAAATCACCGAAGAAATGAAAACTTCAGGCATAGTGACACTGTTGCTATAATTTAGTCAAATTTCAACTTGATAAAAAAAATCATAATCTCAAGTAATATTTAAGTATAAGTCCGTTTTTCATGTTTTTGAATAAATAGCAAAAAGCTGTACCTGAAAAACAAGTAATTAGATCTAAATTAGGATTGCAGAAATAAAATTAGTTGGCATTTCCAATAAATATGAGACAGAAAAAATATCGAGCTATGGAAGTAATCAACGAAATTGAAAAGGACTTACTCACTTTTGGCCGTTTACTTCTCAAATATTGCCAATGTTACTGGAAGCATGAATAATATAGTGCTTTATTGATTTAAAAGAAATTATTGCATTAATGTTATTTCAAATTGATATTTTGAATCAATTTTCAAATTTACTTTAATGCTCCCTCTTTTTCAAATCGAATTTTTTTTATATTCTTAAGATAATTATATTTTAAGGGTTCTTCGAATTTATAAAATCGCATATAGATAGTTGCAATTATTTGTTCTTCCATGAATGAAATACTATCCATAATATTAGGTTCTTCCACTAACCAAGTATTTCGTTTGTACAGTATACCTTTATTAGTATTAAACAAAATAACTTGTTAAAATAAACACATGAAGAATTTTGAATAATGAATAACTTGTTCTCTTTCTTTCGATTAGGCCAAAAGAAAAAGTCGCTGAGATCCTCAACTGAACATACTCCTTTCCTCCGTCGATCCAAATTCTTAATATAGTGATACGAATAATTTAGACGATGATATTAGTGCTGATTTTAATAAAGCCTTAGGTGAAATTGTAAATTTCATAATCTCTCATGACATGGGATGGAGTCAACTCGGCAATAGAAGAAGCTATGACAGTTTGCAACCCGCAATAGAAAATTAAAGAAATGCGACATGAGTAAAAAGAAAGATAATGATTACCAAAAAAATGTGCAGAAGCAATGGAGGCAGATGTCGGTTCACAATTGAATAAAGATAACCAAATTTAAAGAGAGGTAGAGCTCAATATCTCAGTGTTCATAGGTGACGAAGACAGCTCAACTATGGCAAAGGCGCGAACAAGGAACTTCACGGAAGATGTTTAAATTGGATGACAGAAATTACATGGTAAAGAGTTTTGGGAACGAAATGTATGATCTACGGACGAGTTCTGAAGAGATGAGAAAAAAAGAAACTATTTCCTATTTGACGAAGTGTTTTGCATGTGCCGTATCACAGAACTGAAAAAACCGTACTGAATTAGCAGCTGCCATACGAAACATTCCTGATCACGCTTATCGACAACATGAAAATTGTGGAATTTGGTGTCGTCAGAAGTCTAAAAATTTCTAGAAAGATCCCAACCCTGAGAAGAATTTCATTCCTCAGAAATTTTACTGCAAGTTCCTGAGCTTTGTTAGAAACTAGAAACAGTTTGTTCAAAATACACGAACAATGCAGAAAAATGTTTACTGCTGCCTCGAGCCAAGAACATGAAAGTTCAAATAACATGATGGACCATAAATCGCTAAAAAATCGATGCTACAGCCTGTCTACTTCTGCTGATTATCGTTTTGCAAGCTCTGTTTGCAATTAAAATGATGGTGACAACTATTTATTGTTGTAATATTTATTTATACTCTCTCCTTTTTACGGGTTTGAGAGTCTTTACACATAACACCTCTCCTCTATATTTACTAATTTTTCCTCTGCATAACCTCTCCAGAGTACGAGGCGGGATTCGAACCCGCAACCAGAAGGAGTGGGTTTAAAGCTCATGCCTTAGCCCCAACGACCAACTGACCACCCGACAACTATTTATTGAAGGTTGAGAAGAAGATTTGTTTATCTCCTTGTAAACATGTTGCAATTTGTACAGAGAATTTATTACTGCTGATTCAGAAACAAATTCTAACCTCCTCGATCAGGGCAACCAGCAGAATAATCCAATGTCACTTGATAAATATGAAATTACTTACTTTGATTAAGAAACGATCTACCGACATTCTGCAAATTGCAGCCAAAAAGCCAAAAGTTTTGTCTCCGAGCCAAAAGATAAATGTGATTAACAAAGGATTTCTGAACGCGATTGTATATTTTTCATACTTATAACTATCAACATGTTATGCTGTATTTTTGTTGTGTATTGCAGAGTAACCTACTTGGTGGGTACCTATCACCACTACGTAGCGCGTCCCCAGGTTGCGGATAGAGGGAAGGCCCCTGAGGTT
>WSXT02130085.1:0-10726 GCA_011762715.2 Neuroterus valhalla
ATCCGTTGAAAATTCAAGATGTGAAATTTCAGACGATTCTAATACTTTCTCAATCATAAATGATGAGAATGTGAAAAAAAGGAAAACCATAGTAACCAACGAAAATAATTCAAACAATAGTGAATAAAAATTAGAAAATAATAAATCCAATAATGACAGTTTCCATTACCAAGTAATACTTTTAGAATGCCCACTTATCATTTGCACCAAAAAAATGATTGTTTGAATCTCGCTCCTTATGAAGTCGACGCCGTACTTGAATCAGCAATGAACAGGTAAGAGATGAAGCGCAAGCAGAACAGTCGTCAGCAATTATCAGTCCGTTCAACCGGCATTCTTGGTGCAAATAATAAGTAGGCATTCTAAAAGTATTAGTTTGTAGTCGAAACTATTATTTTTTAAATTTATTTTTTAATTTATTTTTATTTACTATTGTTTTTTTCAAACTTCATTTCTTTGAAGTCGGTCTTTTTTTTAAAAACCTTTTTATTTCAATATTTTTGGTGTTTTGAATGAAGCTACAGTTTATTTTATTTCTTTATATTATTTTTTTATTTTGTATAAATGAAGACAATCATTTCTATCAAGTCAATTAATCACACTGCAGATGAAACATTATAAGGAATCTCAAGAAAATATTTAGAATGAAATGTTAAATGTTTTCTGTTATGATGTACAAACATAATGGAATCAACTTTTTCATTTAGAATGGTACAAATGAGCATTCTCTGTTTCTCACATGGTACTACTTAGCCTAATGTTATTTCCGTCTAAAACTGCCCGCCTTTGCTTCGACGTTCGACGTTCACGTTGAAAATGCTCTGAGGGAATTTTCGTTTTCAACAGGGTATTCACGTTTGTCATGATCTTGAGTGTATTGTTGAACTTTTTGGAAAATTCGTGATCATTTAACTATTCTTTATATGGAATCCAGCGAGTTGAACCCAAACGTGCAGCGCGATGTGATTGAATTTTGCTAGTACGAAATACTGCTGAGCTCGCGCGTGCTAAGTTCTATCACATCGCGCTGCGCGTTTGTGTTCAACTCGCTGGGTTCCATATAAAGGATAGTTTAAGGGAGCTCAGACTACCCAAAAAGTTCAAAAATACACTTAAGATTATGACAAGCGTGGATACTCTGTTGAAAAAAAAATTCCCTCGATACATTTTCAACCCGAACGTCGAAAAACATGGTTTTTCATTCGGATTAGAAAAACATTCAATTAATATCAACTTTTGATAAATTTTTTGACACTAAGTTCAACGCTAGACCTTTGTGAACAAAAGTAAAAAAAATGATGCTGATAGGTTGAAAAATGAGTGTTCAGCGGCGATGTAAGTTTTGAAAACATGGATTTTTCGATTCGAAAATCATCATTTTGTATTTTTTTCCTAACGGAAATTGAATGGGATCAACCGCAGGAAAAACCCTTTCAAATGAGACCAACCCCAATAAAATCGGTTCAGCCAATCCAGAGATATGCGCGAACATACATAAAAAAAGAACATTCAAGTCGAATACAGAACCTCCTCCTTTTGTTTGAAGTCGGTAAAAATACACAAAGCAGAATCTCGCTGTGGAATTGAAGACATTCTATTCAAAAGAAACGTCTACCAAAAATCATAAAAATCCCCTAAAGGATAAACGTGCAAATATTTCATTTCAATTATCAATAAATCATCTCAATTTGAATTGTGACTTTTAAAACAAAGCGCAAGTTGTATACATGGTTATTACTCATAATTTCCTTTGTCTCATTAAATCATTTATTTGTTTTTCGGGTTTCGCGATTGGCTGAGTTTGATGCTCGTAATTTGCATTCGATTTACTTTACAGACGAAAAACGGTGAGCCCTATAGAAAAATATGTAAGTCTGCCTTCGAAGGTCTCCCGAAAGCACTAATTGTTCATCTTGATCTCTGTTCATATCACACTTCTTTCCATATGTCAGATAGTTTGACCAGGAAATGGAATTGTTCTTGCAAAGCTTCATCATGATTAGAATAACAACTATAGGTAAGAAGAAAAATGATTTGAATCGGATTTTCAGATCTTCCATGTGACGCAATTTTGAATATTAACATTTTTTCGTATTATACACAGTTTGATCAATAAATATAGCTACTAGTCTTTTTTAAGTGTTCAAAACGTGGTCAAAAGTTTGTCCTAAGCATTTTTTGTGTATCGCATAATTTTTGTGGTTAATAGTGTAGACTTTCAATAGACTCATAATAAACGATCATTTAATAAACTACAAATTCAAAAGCGTTATTGTGATAAAAAGAAAAACCATTTGTGTAATCAAAAAGCAGTCACAATAAAATTTCTAGACATTTTCGAGATGGAAAATTTCCGATGGTAATATTTTTCTGTATCTTGCTAATTTTGTCTATAAAAAAGAAGAATGGTGTGCATGATTTTTTTCGTCAAAATGGAAGTTGAATTCACATAAGCCCTTTTAGTTTGCTGAAAATTTCCTTAGATTAGAGTTTCTGATTAATTCATTTGTGTTTCTTTGGGCCCTTATTCAGCCCCTCACTATTAGTATAAGAGGAAATTTGCAGATCCTGATATTTCCGACGCGTGTTGGCACAGTTGACACTTATAACGTTTTTATCATGGGATTTCCCGAATCAGAGAATCAATGAAATAATACATATCACTGAATTTTGTTGTGATTATAATCAGCAAAAATCTACTAATTCCCAGTCATACTCAAACATAATAAAATACACTACATTATACAGAGTTATTAACATTTTATTGCAAATAGAACTATTGTTAATCAAGTCGAATCGAATCGAGTCAAGTTCAAGTTCGACCTTTCCTAAAACACGCACACACATCTCTTATGAATATAACAATTGAACCTAGCTATTTAAGATTAATTATTCTACTTGTATCTCAAGAGTTGAATGGTATTTGATGGTGATTTAGTTTTGTGCCCTCATAGCGCCCAAAAATGTCCGCCCTGATTTCTTTAATGAAATTTCAATCAGTAGTATTTTATCCTACTATGCTACCCTGGTTTTCATTGTCAATCGTTTTAAATCGCTACATGTGATACAAGATCTGGTCTTCTTCCGACAATGATTTCTTCGAGGAAAGTAAATAAAATCTTCTTACACCATCACAATGAAGGTATGCTTCACGCCACGTTTCGTTGTTCCAACTCCAATTCAGCGCCTTGATGATGCTAATCAATCTTGTCAACAATGAGATGAAAGATAGTATAAATAGAAGCAAAATTTACGCAACATCCTCTAAGTTCCAGATCAAGACATTCTTCGAAAAGTATTTGTGCCTATTCACGAAAATGCGTTTTCTTGCTTGCACTCTGCTCTTGACTTCCATGATATTCATAAATTATGTTGGTGAGTTACAAACATATTATAATAACCAAAAAAAGCCGATAGAGTCGAATATCTTATATCTGGGTATCGAGAACAATTGAAATTATCATTTCATCCCGACAGAGTTGAACCATATGTTTCACAAACTGAATTTTTTCTAAATGTGACACATGACATATGGGCGTACTTACAAGGAACGTCTTCCAGGTATCCCCCGCTTATTTGATTCTCTCTTAAATATGTTTAAGTACTCGGAAAACTTAGCGATACATATCTTTTGGTATCTGCGGAAAAACACTTTAAAGGGGTGAAACAGCCCCTCGAAAACAGGGGTCGCAAGTGTCGATCGTGATGAAAGATGAATAACGTATTTTTCTAAACAAAAAAAATATATTGAGGGGTAAACCACCCCTACATATTATCTAAGTTGTGTTGGAAATTTTTTAATTAAATAGAAAAAATTTGAAAAATATATATTTTGCAGTCGAGACGAAAATAAAGTTCACCTGTTTCGCTAAAATTTTTTTTTTTAATTAATGTGGGTAGCCACCCCTAAACTCTTTTCATCTTGTGTCTATGATAATATATACTTTTCATACAGAAAAGAATTGGGAAATTATTTTTATGACCATGGAAGTAAAATGGAGTCCATCCAACATGAACAAAAAAATTACACGGGGGTGAACCACCCCCTAATTATGTATAAGATAGCAAAAAAAGTCTAAAAATGAGCAAAAAAATCCGGAAAAATACGTTTTGTATACAAAAAAGAGGATGAAGATATTGAGGTATTTCCAAACGAAAAACATCATTGAAAAGGGTAACTACACCTCCACAAAGATTTATTCTTCAAAATTTGAACAATAGTGATACTCATCAAAAAAATGTTTGAAACATAGTGATTTTTTACACTATGAACATCGAATTATAGCAATATTAGTACAACCTAACATTTATGGGCAGTTACCCTCTTCAACGCTGTTTTTCTCTTAGTAGTACCTAAATACCTTCATCCTCGTTTTTGTATATAACACGTATTTTTTCGGATTTTTTTGCTCAATTTTAGACTTATTTGGCTATTTTATACATAATTAGGGGGTGGTTTAGCCCCGTGTAATTTTTTAATTCATTTTGGATGGACTTCATTTTACTTCCATCGTTATAAAACAAATTTAACAATTTTTTTTTGCATGGAAAGTATATATCATCATAGACACAAAATAAGAAATGTTTAGGGGTAGCTTCTCCCATTAATTAAAGAGAAAAAAAAATTCAGCGAAACAGGTAAACTTCATCTTCGTCTCAACTGCAAAATATATATTTTTTTAATTTCTTCTATTTAATTAAAAAATTTCCAGCACAACCTAAGTAATATGTAGGGGTGGTTTACCCCTCAATATAAATTTATTTTGTTGAGAAAATTATGTTATCCATCTTTTATCAGGAGGAAATTTTTCCAGTAGGTTTGATCAAAATCAATTGAGTTTTTATACACAATACTATACGATCTACACTTGCGACCCCTATTTTCGAGGGGCTGTTTTACCCCCTTAAAGTGTTTTTCCGCAGAAAACAAAAATATGTGTCGCTTAGTTCCTCGAGTTCTTCAACGTATTCAAGGGAAAATAAAATCGGCGAGGGACACCTAAAAGACTTTCCTTGTTAGCCAAGTGTATACCCGCCTAAAATGTTGTTGTCTACTAACTTATTGGAACTCTTCTAACATTTAGTGTTAGTGGACCTCTTTTTGATTTTTAGGGCGGTCAGTCTAGTATTACTTCTACGATTCAATTTTGTTATCAGAGTTTTGGGAAGGGTTTTTCATGATCTTGAAAATGAGAATCACCGTTTTATTTTTGAAAAAAATAAGATTGGAGACAACAAAATTTTAGGCAGGTACCCTTGGCGAATTTTTCTCCGTAAATTATTATACTAAACGATTTATAAATATTCGAATATCTTATATCCAGATATCAAATCCATATAAAATAAGCCACCCCCGCCCAAAAATCGTATCCCATTCGATTAACATGGAGAGATTTCAGATTTTCGAAAAGTTGAACTCTTATATCAGGATTTTCTCGAAACGTGCTAAACATTTATGGGATTGAAGAAGAGTGTCTACGAAATGAAACGATATGAATTAACTCCATTTCAAACATAGCCTTGACCCCCCCCCCTTTTCCTGAAGCACTACGACTATGACCCACAAAATAAGAAAACTACACTTTTACGTATTATTTTTACTTTTTAGCAGAGTTCTGTCTTCTTTCCCATACATATAATTACAAACGGACGACTCGAATGTTTCTTATTCTTTCTTGAATGTTTTCTAATTGTTTAAACAAATTTAAATTATTCAAACATTTATACATTCCCAAGGAATGTTAAAAATAATCGTGTTTTCTAGTTAAAACGTAATAGTTTGCTCGAGCAGTTCTTTCCAATAACTTCAAAAAAATTGAATGAAAAAGGATACATATAATTGTTCCTCTGACTTTATAGTGTATAGAGAGAATAATTATATTAACTTTTTCCTGATTATTTAAACGAATATCATTCATTTAAACAATAATTTTCCCGAAAATTATTTTGAAACTTTTTTCAGTATTAAGCATAATATTGAATGATTTTGAGGAGCATTAAAGTTTCCCGAAAGATTAATTTTATTGCTCACACAATAATTTATTGTTTTCCTAATTCAAATTTCTTTCAATTCAAGTATGGGTGGTTTGCGATGTCTGTTGTTCACTTTTAAATGAATCATGAAAGTCATGATAAAATTTAAATCCTAAGGCACAGAAAATATATATAATATATATTTATGAGAACAATTCTACGTATGTTTGATATTTCTCATCATTGTTCCATATTTAGTGGCAGAAAACTCCTTGGACAGATAAGAATATTTTTTGCCGAATAATTGTTCGAATAATTAGAAAAAGTTCAATATATTCTTCCTATTCACTATGTAGTCAGAAAAACTATTATAGGTATCATTTTTCATTCAAATTTTTTATGAGCTATTGAAAAAAAACTGTTCAGAAAAATGAAAATTCTTTGGGCAAATGGAGGAATTTGTTGGACATCAGAATAAATGAATTCAGATTATATGATTAATCCATAAAAAATTTCATAGGATACCTATTCAAAGAGGAAGTGAATAACCTCTGGCTGAATTTCTGGAGATTTCGAAAATTAACAAAAAATCATTATTAGAATAAAAAAAAATGTTTGTGAAGAAATTTACATTTTAATCGGAGAATACAATTATTTCTCACATTATTTGGAAATGTATAATTATTATACATTGTTTTTGGTAGTAAATTTATTGCAAAAAATATTTGGATTGTATTTTGAAGTTCCTTTAATAAATAAATATGTATATTTATAACTTTGGTTGAACAGCTACCGCTCGGTTCTCCTGAAAGCAACTGTCGCTCAGGAAAACGGTAAGTAGAACGACATGCACGATGCAATCACAATGAAGATCCAGCGAATCCCGCGTGTGGCTTGGAGACTCGGAGTGACCCAAGTATGAGCATGTCACAGGACAGCATGTCACGTTACAGTATGTAACTGATTATCATGTGGCAAACATTATTTCCAACAGGAGAGAGGTTTTTTCCTTGAACAGCAGCCCACGAATTTTTTAATCAAGAATTGTTCATTCCACTACGATCTACGATTAATTAACGCGTCAAATCTTTTCCCCGTCTCTCACAATTTCAAGATTACCAGTATTAAGCTTTCCTTGCATATTAATTCTGTACTGATTTCAATGCTTTTGTATCTTATTTTTTCCATTAGGTTCACTCGCAATGAATGCTAAGGTTGTTCATTAACATATATTTAGAATTTTCGTTTATCACGTAAATATTACATTATTTTTGTAGGCATCGTATCCCTTTCAAAAATTTTGGATTCCGGAATTGATACAAACTTATCCGAAATCGATCCGATTCAAGAATTTTTTCCGAAACCTGTCCGATCCAATTCGGGAACTGTACGAAACGAATCTGGAATTTGTCTTGCTGAGTCCGGAGTCTGTCCGGACAATAAAGTTTATTTCAGGGAAGAGTCCGCTTTCATCCGAAATGAGTCCGGAGTTTAGCACCTGAAATCATTCTTCTTAAGGAGTTAGGCCACCCTAGAATTTTCGAAAAATCAATTAAAATTTTTTTATTTAAAATGGTCCCCTAGGACTTCAAAAATGATGTCCCAAAAGATTATGTCCAGGAAAAACATCAAATACCCGATTTTCGAGTCTAGGAGAGTGTAGACTTGTCGAATTTGAAAAGGACGCTCACTGATCAAAAACTCAACATCTAACAATAATTAAACACTCGTTTTTCTTGATATTTCTGTGAACTTTAGTTTCATTTTCCCTGTGTGAATATTGATTTCTTTTTACAATAAGTGATAAAGTGATGTACATTGAGATGAAGAGAAGAAAAACATCGTTTCGCCACATTAAGAGACCAAGTTTAAACGCGTTTATCTCAATACTGCAATTTTTAAGTTGGACGGACTCATAAATCAGCCAATTTTCAACTAAATGACCTTATATTTTGTATATATCTTGGAAAATTTATTATCTATGGAAGTACGTAGAATTTTTCTCCTATATTGCATAGTTCATTCATTATTAACAAATATCTGACGTTTTTTAAACAAGTTTTTTCACTTTCCAGTTTAGAAGTGCGCCATTTGGCCAAAAAATAAAATATCGCGAAAATCCTACGTACTTCTATAGCATTTATTATATATAATCAAAAAAGTTTATGGGCTTATTATGATATGAAAAATTACGGGAGCTATTAGTCCGGCCGTGGGCCCTGAAAAAAAGGAGACGTCACCGCAAAAACGCTGCACAGCCGCCATTTTGTAATGAATCACTCCAAAAAAATTACTGTAAGCAGTTACTGATATGCATAATAGAATCCCGTTTCTGTAATCTCGATTTATTTTGTAGTGTTTCTGCAAAAAAATCCCCAAAAAGCCTATTTTTTTCGGCCTCTAGGGTGGCCTAACCCCTTAAAGTGAAAACGGAGAGTGGTCCGATTAAGTCTGAAATCTGTCTGTTTGAAAATATAGACTCCGAAATTAGTCCAGCTCTATCCGAAATCGGTTCGGAATTCAGAACCTGAGATCATTTCTGTTCAAATGAAAACAGGGGTGGAGTTCCGAAAAGCGCTTACCTCCAAATTCTTTGAAACTCTGAATACCGACGTATTTTGCCGCGCTGATCACGAAAATGATAGTGAAAATAGGCGCGAATTTGATTTCCATGGTGAAAACCATGAAAAACCCATGAAAATGATGTTTATTTACGTTTATCTCAGTAAATAATGGAAATTTAATAAAAAGTTTCAGCTAAAAGTTGTGAATCTTTTAAAATTACGTATTTTATGTAATATGTGTTTTTACGCTACGACTGACGGTTTTCGATGAAATAAGGGAAAATGACGGTACAAAGTGCAGAGTTGCGGTGGAGTTCCGAAGAGCGCTTAACTCCGATTAACTTTTAACTCTGTATACCCACGTATTTTGAAGCGTTGATTACGATTATGATATCGCAAATTCCCACAAATTTCATTTTCATGGTGAAAACCATGAAAAACCCTTGAAAATTATGTTTCTTTACGTTTACCCCAGTGGATAGTGAAAATTTATAAAAAAGCTTCAGATAAAAATTTAAGGTCCATCAAAAATACATAGTTTATGTACACACCTTCCCCATTTTCCAAATCTCGTGGGAGCGGGAATGCACCCCTATGACTGGTTATGGAAACAATGTAGGTCTCACACCTTCCCCATTTCCCAAGCCTCTTTGGGGGCGGATAGGCACCCCTATGACTGGTTTTAAAAATAATGAAGGTCACACACCTTCCATATTTCCCAAATCTCGTGGGAGGCGGGAAGGCACCCCCATGACTGGTTATAGAAACAATGTAGGTCACAAACCTTCCCCATTTCCCAAGCCTCGCGGAGGGCGGGTAGGCACCCCTATGACTGGTTATAGGAATAATGTAGGTTATACACCTTCCCCATTTCTCAAGCCTCGAGGGGGGCAGGAAGGCACCCATATGACTGGTCATAGAAACAATGTGGGTCACACACCTCCCCTATTCCCCAAGCCTCGTTGGGGCGTGTAGGAACCCCTATGACTGGTTATAGAAATAATAAAGGTCACACACCTTCCCCATTTCTCAAGCCTCGTGGGGGGCGGGAATGCACCCCTATGACTGTTTATAAGAATAATGTAGGTCACACACCTCCCGCATTTCCCAAGCCTCGTGGGAGGCGGAGATTCGGAGAATGTGTGGAAGGAGTGAAGCTTCAAAATAAACCTCCTGGTCTCCTTCCGACCAATGTTGGCTCTCTTGAGTTTCGTTTCTCTCATTCATTCTACGCGATCGTACCTAGCCTTCCAAGAGTTTTCTAGGTTCATTACTTCTGCGAATTTTGATAGGTTAAGTTTATCCAGCCTTCCGTGAATTTTTCATACAATTTAAGTCGCACGGCTATAGATTTTGCACGATATCTGTGATTTTTCATATTTGTCGTATATTTTATCGATAACCATCAGTCATAGGGTAAAAACATGTAGAACATAAAATATGTATTTTTAGAAGATCTACCACTTTTAAATGAAGCTTTTTATAAATTTTCATTATTTACTGAGATAAATGTGAATGAACATCATTTTCATGGGTTTTTCATGGTTTCCACCATGAGAATCGAATTTGCGCCAATTTTCTTTATTAGATTCGTGATCAGCGCGTCAAAATACGTCGGCATACAGAGTCCGTTCAAAACATTGACTCCAGAAATAGTCTAACTCTATCTGAAATATGTCCGAAATTCAGAACGTGAAATTATTTTTGTAGAAGTGCAAAACGGAAAGTGATCCGGATAAATCCGAAAACGATACGTTCAACAACATCGACTCCGTAAATAGTCTGGTCCTATCCGAAATTAATCCGCGGCTTTGGGTTTTTATTGACGATAGGAATAAAAAGAAAAACCTATAGATATTTTTAAATTTCATTTGGTTTTTAAGCTTATAAAATTATCATCACTGTTGATAAATTAAGGATTTAATCAATTGGAACCAATGAACTTTCTATCATTTAGGTTATACGGATGTTTTCATTCCCATCTCTCATAATGTTCTGTAGATAAATGGAACATCGCCCGACTGCTGCCTCGAAGATGCGCGTTCGACTCCTGCCAGCTTCGTTTTCTACTAACCCGATTTTTCTGTTTCAGCTTATATATCATTATTATCATGTTTTCAGAATACACATAATTTATAATTTTAAATGTTGTCAATTTCGAATTGAAAGTAATATGAAATTATGTTTAT
>WSXT02130107.1:0-10726 GCA_011762715.2 Neuroterus valhalla
AGGAAGGAAATTGGAAGGGCTCATAAAAGGGAGATTTTAATTCGGAATTTTAATTTTTCAATATTTTATGGGTCATTCAAGCTCGGAATTCCTAACAAAGCGGAATTTCTTCTTTGTCTTTCTCATACGTGATAATAAATTACCCACAAAATAAAACTATTTCAACTGTGGTTCTTTTTACGTAGAATTTAATAAGCTTTCGGACTGTTTATAAAATAACATTTATCTGTTTCCTGAACGGCGCCTTCACCTTTGAAAGTCAAGGCTCTGTTTTAATAGGTCACCCGTCTAGTACTCCAGTACTATACCTCACATCAGTAAAGTACTCGGAATGAGTAGGACAATAATCACGTGTGTTTGTTGGCTAGTAGAGCCAGAAAAAAAATTAAAAGGGCTCTGAGTGGGAGCTATTAATTTTGAAATATAATATCACTTTCACGCCTGTTAATAACATTTCAAATTTAAATACGCGTGTAATGATTTGAGTTAAGGGACAGGTTTCTAACCGAAATAGTGGCAAAAAATAGGGGTTTTTTTTGCAGGTCTTGGAAAGCCGTTGAGTTTAATGTGGACGTCCCTGAGAAATGCAAGCAAGGAAGGAACTTGTGATATTTTTCAAATATAAATGATGTCTATCCTGTGAAGATCCAGCATGCCCCTTAGGAGGGTCTTATGAGGGAAGAGGATATACTTTTTGTAAGCACGGGGCCCCATTGTTGCTCGTCCCATTGTCGAAATTCCCGCACGCACGATACATGCTACACGGGATCCCTAAGATTCGTACCTGGATCGGGGAAAATTAAATTCGGGATGGCCCGTCGAATTCGCAGGTTTTGCCATCGTGGGAAAAAAAGACGTTGCTTTTATTCCCCCCCGGCCCCGAATTTTTAAATGGACGACTTTAAAGGGAAAGATTCAAAACAGAGATACGCTCTTCGAGTTTAAACCTATTTTATTCTGAACTGGTTTTTAATTTGAAGAGAGACTTTTTCCTTAAAAAAAGAAGTTTTTTTATGCACGGATTTGAAAAAATTCATAATTTAGAAGTCAAACATTTGTTTAGGAGGTCTATTTTTAAATTTTAGGTAAGGTCGACCATCTGTACGGGTTTTATTTGAAACTGGCTTTTTATTTGAAGAGAACATTTTTCTGGAGAAAAGAAATTCTCGTGAGTCAACTTTTTTTATTTAAAAGGAAACTATTTGAAGTGGAGGCTAATTTTTCAAATTTTAATTAAGGGTGACCATCCGTACAGGTTTTATTCTATGCTGGTTTTTCATTTGGAGGGGAAATTTTTCGCGAGAAAATAAATTCTCGTGAGATCCTTTCTTTCTAAATTTAAAGTAAAATGTTTGATAATAAGGCTTATTTTTTTAATTTTGAAAAGAGGTGACCATCCGTACAGGTTTCATTCTAAACTGGTTGTTTATTTGAAGGTGAAATTTTTCTTGAATTTTAAATTAAGATGAAAAATGATTTCACGAGAATTTCTATTCTCGTGAAATCATTTTTTTCTTAATTTAAAAGTAAAATATTTCATGTGGAGGCTTTTTTTTTAATTTTTAATTATGGGTGACCATCCGTACAGATCGCATTCTAAGCTGGTTTTTCATTTGAAGGGGAAATTTTTCTCGAGAGAAGAAATTCTCGTGAATCCCTTTTTTTCTTTTTATTCAAAAGTGAAATATTTGATGTGGAGGCTTATTTTTTAAATTTCGAGTAAAGGTGACCATCTGTACAGGTTTCATTCTCAACTGCTTTTTTATTTGGAGGAAACATTTTTCTTGAGAAAAGAAATTCTTGTGAATCACTTTTTTTTTTTATTCAAAAGCAAAATATTTTATGTTGAGGCTTATTTTTTGAATTTCAAGTAAAGGTGACCATCTGTAAAGATTTCATCCTAAACTGGTTTTTCACTTGAAGGGGAAATTTTTCTCTCGTGAATTCCTTTTCTTTATTCACAAGCAAAATATTTGATGTGGGGGCTTATTTTTTAAATTTCGAGTGAAGGTGACCATCTGTACAGGTTTCATTCTAAACTGGTTTTTCATTTGAAGGGGAAATTTTTCTGGAGAAAATAAAGTCTCGTTAATTCCTTCCTTTTTTATTCAAAAGTAAAATTTTTGATGTGGAGGCTTTTTTTCTGAACTGGTTTTTTATTTATTTATTTATTTGAAGAGGTGACCATCTGAACAGGTTTCATTCTAAACTGGTTTTTTGTTTGAGGGAGAAATTTTTCTTGAGAAAAGGAATTCGCGAGAAATACTTCTTTTTTAATTTATAAGTCAAATGTTTGATCATAAGGCTTGTTTTCTAAATCTTGAGAAGAGGTGAACATCTGTGCACGTTTCATTCTAAACGGTTTTTTTTTATTTCAAGGGGACATTATTTCTTGAGAAAAGAAATTGGCGAGTAATACTTTTTTTTAATTTAAAAGTATAATATTTGATTATAAGGCTTTTTTTTTTAAATTTTGAGAAGAGGTGACCATCTGTACAGGTTTCATTCTAAACTGGTTTTTCATATGAAGTGTAAACTTTTCTTGGGAAAAGAAATTCTCGAGAAACCCTTTTTTTTTTTAATTTGAAAGTAAAATATTTGATAAGGCTTTTTTTTAATTTTAGGTAAGGGTGACCATCTGTACGGGTTGCATTTGAAACTGGTTTCTTATTTGAAGGGAACATTATTTCTTGAGAAATGATATTGGCGAAAAATACTTTTTTTTTAATTTAAAAGTAAAATATTTGATGATAAGGCTTATTTTTCAAATTTTGAGCAGAGTTAACCATCTGTACGGGTTTAAATCTAAACTGGTATTTCAAGGGAACATTATTCTTGAGAAAAGAAATTCTCGAGAAATACCTTTTTTAATTTAAAAGTCAAATGTTTGATGACAAGGCTTGTTTTTTAAATCTTGAGAAGAGGTGACCATCTGTGTAGGTTTCATTCTGAACGGTTTTCTTATTTCAAGTGGACATTATTTCTTGAGAAAAGAAATTGGCGAGTAATACTTTTTTTTAAATTTAAAAGTATAATATTTGATTATAAGGCTTTTTTTTAAATCTTGAGAAGAGGTGACCATCTGTGTAGGTTTCATTCTGAACGGTTTTTTTATTTCAAGTGGACATTATTTCTTGAGAAAAGAAATTGGCGAGTAATACTTTTTTTTTTTTAAATTTAAAAGTATAATATTTGATTATAAGGCTTATTTTTTTAATTTTAAGAAGAGGTGACCATCTGTACAGGTTTCATTCTAAACTGGTTTTTTATTTGAAGGGTAAACTTTTCTTGGGAAAAGAAATTCTCGAGAAATCCTTTTTTTTTAATTTGAAAGTAAAATATTTGATAAGGCTTTTTTTAAATTTTAGGTAAGGGTGACCATCTGTGCGGGTTTCATTTGTAACTGGTTTTTTATTCGAAGGGAACATTATTTCTCGAGAAAAGAAATTGTCAAAAAAAACTTTTTTTTTATTTAAAGTGAAATATTTGATGATAAGGCTTATTCTTCAAATTTTGAGCAGGGGTAACCATCTGTACGCCTTCCATTCTAAACTGGTATTTCAAGGGGACATTATTTCTTGCGAAAAGAAATTCTCGAGAAATACCTTTTCTTAATTTAAAAGTCAAATGTTTGATTACAAGGCTTGTTTTTGGAATCTTGAGAAGAGGTAACCATCTGTGTAGATTTCATTCCAAACTGTTTTTTTATTTCAAGGGGACATTATTTCTTGAGAAGAAAAATTTGCGAGTAATACTTCCTTTTTAATTTAATAGTAAAATATTTGATTATAAGGCTTATTTTTCAAATTTTGAGCAGAGGTGACCATCTGTACGGGTTTCATTTGAAACTGGTTTTTTATTTTTCCATCTGGTCCGAAAGAGGTATAAATATTATGTAAGATTTGATTAGTCAAATCAAAATCTGTGATTATAATTGTTTATTAATTATTCTAAAAATTTGCTTTACAAAAAAAGTGCTTCAATTTTCTGTCCGAAAAGTCTAATTTTCAACGAATATATTCTCATGAAGTCTATTTTTGTCCTGAAAAAATGAATGATAATGAAAAAAAAACATAATCTCATCGAACGACAATGCGAAAACGACAAGGAACTCACTTGCGTCGTCGTGACCACAAGGACCGAGACCATCGAGTAATTTACGACAATTACAAAGTGAGGTCATCTACGAAGTTTACGAGATGCGTCGACGCGGCAAATTAATTCAATAAATTCCTCCCTGGACTGCCACTCGCTTATCGCTCCGCGACGTCAAGAATTCTCCGGAGAAAATGAATCTTTGATTCGTCGGCTAAACAGCTCCAACGAATTTTTTCGTAGCTACCTAAAGGTGCGATAATCTCCTCTATTAACTAAACAACATTCTGTTTAAGGAAAAAATTGATTCCTGGATAACCACTCTCAGTTCTAAAATAAACTACGGCTATAAGGGTATTGTAATCAGGACTTAATTCTTATCATTTAACATTTTTGACGTTTCCCGAAGGAAAGGCAAATTTGCCAGGAGAAGCGATTGAAGAAACGGTAGAACTTCGGGAGTCAGTGAGTGGGGGGCAGTCTGCCTCGAGAATCCATCCCCTCCACTACGCACAGACCTATCCAAACCCCGCGTTCATGCGTCCAACGTGTTTGGGAGTAGGACTGTAAGTGGAGGGGATGAATAGTCGATTCACGCCTCACTTTGCAGTCTAATAACTATTTGAATTTTTCAGATAGAATAATGATTTTTTCTTATAAAGAAATAATAATATATTGATTCTTTAAGGGTGATGTAACAAGGCCCTTATCTCAGAACTGAACTGTCTTATTTTTGGATGGAATTATTCCATTTTTTGATGAAAAATTGTCAAAAATATAACCATTACATTTTTTATTAGAAATTCATCTTTTTCCTCTGTTGTTAATTTTTTTTGTACCATTAAGAATCAAGACATAATACCTTGCGGGGAAAGCGTAACTTGTGAAGAGTGATGGTTGGTTGAGTTGGATTTACGGGAGGGAACACATTCTCCCGCCAATATGCCAACAGCACGCGGTATTTTCGAACGGTAACCCACCCAAGTACTGACCGCGCCCATTCCAGCTAAAATTGAACTATTTGAATGAAAACTGACTTTTTGATTGGAAACTGACTTCTTGTTAATCAATTAATTAATTTCTTGTTCTTAATTTGTTAAAAATTAAACCATTCTGTTTAAAATTCTTCTTTTTTGTTCAGAAATTCAGCTATTTTGAAATAATTCATCTTTCTGGCTAGATTTTGACTATTTGGTTCATAATTACAATTTGGTTGAGAATTCACTTTCGAGTTGAAAATTCATATTTGTGGGTAGGAAATTTGACTGTTTTCTAAATAATTCACCTATTTGGTTGAATTGAACTGTTTTTAATTAAAAATAATAAAATAAAATTTAACTATTTCGTTAAAAATCAACTATTTTACAGAAAATTAACTTTCCGGTTGAAAACAAATGTATTGGGGTAAAAATGCAACTCTTTTCTAAATTATTCGCTCTCTTTGCGGTTTTGCCTGAACTTCCAGCTTTTTGAATAAAATTATACTGTTTTTGACTTGAAATCAAAATTTTTTTTTTTTTTGGTTTAAAACTAAGTTCTTTTTCCAAAAATACAATTTTTCACTCAAGAAAATAAAATAACCTCTCAAAATCGTTGTAAATAGGCCTAATTTGAAAAATTTAATTACCTCATTTTTTAATAATATTGATAAATTTTTTTGCTGAAAAACCGTTGAAATATCGAGCATTAAATTATCTATTGAAAATTCATCTTTTTCTTATAACATCCAACTACTTTGACATAATTCATTTTTTATCCGTTTCTTGTCTGAAATTAAACATTTTTGTTGATAACTAATTTTTTGTTCGAAAATTCATGTTATCGCATGGACAATTTAACTAATGTGTTGAAAATTTGTTTTTTCTGCTCACAAAATTTTTTTGTTTTTGTATTTCAAATTCCCGGGCAGAAAATTCAACTTTTTTTCCTGGATAACTTTGGTTGAAATGGCAGCTTTTGCAGTTTTCGTTGAGAATTCATTTTTATAAACAAATTAGTCTGTATTTAATTTGATATTAACATCTTCTTTGAATAATATAATAAATATCACATTCATAGTTTAGAATTCATCTTATGTTTCTGAAAGTCGAAATATTTGATTGAAAGCTAAACTATAATTTGTTACAAATTTTTGTTTATGTTAAACATTCCTTTTTTTGGCTGAAAAATACGTTCTTTTGGATTTAAAAATACAACTATTCTATTTTTTGTTAAAATCTTGAGCGTTTGGGGTTTGAAATTAAACAATAAGGTTGAAAATATACTTTTTGGTTAAAAATTTATGTTTTCGGTTAAAAAATTTTACATTTTTCTAGATGATTTGCCTTTTGGGTCTAATTGAACTGTTTTTTATTGAAAAATGAAATCTTCCTTGGCTGAGATATCTACTATTACAGTTTTCTCTGAGAATTCATTTTTTGTGATGGAGAATTCAATTAGTTAAAACCTACACTTCTTTGCAGAATTTTTTTTTCTTAAAATGTCCCTTTCTGTATATTTTCAAAAAATTTTGGAAAAATCAACTATTTTGTTCAAAATTCGTTTTTTTCAATTTGTTTCCTGGTGGAAAATTCATATTATCGTGTGGAAATTGGTCTTTTCGGCTTTTGTTGGAGATTCGAGGATTTGTTTAAACATTCAAAGATTTTGTTGAACAGACATCTTCTTCGGAAGTTTAACTATTTTGTTAAAATTTTTTTTTTTTCAGAAAAATTAATCCCTCTTGATTGGAAATTGAGCTTTTTTGTTGGAAATTCCTATCTTCTGCTTGGAAGGTCAACAATTCGGTTGTTAATGCAACTGTTTTTTTTTCAGTTACTTTTTTTGTTAGTTGAAACCGTTTTTTCAAACGATCGCTTATTTAGGCAGGAAATTAATCTTTTTAGGTTGAAAATTCAAATACCTTGTTGAAAATTCGTTCCTCTTGCCAAAAAATTAAACCCTTCGATTGTTAACAAAACCATTCCGTTAATCATTAACTTTTTTCGCAAATGCAACTGTTCAGTTGAAATTTCAACGATTTGGTTAAAAATTCAAACACTTCGTCGAAAATTTATCCATTTTGTTTAAAAGTTTAACTATTTGACTCTTTGTCAACAAATAATTTGTTAACGAGTGGAAATTTCAACTGTTTGGTTGAAAAATCATCTCTTTTAGCTGGAAACAAATTTTTTTTAATTGAAATTTGATCTATTTTGTTGAAAATTCAATATATATTTCAACTAAAGAGGCTAAAAAAATTTCCAAACTTTTGGGTATTGGAAAAAATTTAAAGATATTGAAGAATACTGAAAATTAAAGAAATTTTAATAATTATTGAAGAAAAAAATGTTATCAGAGTCAAGGCTAGTTAATGAAATTAGAACCTTTTATCTGAATATCAACAGCTTTCAATTTTTTCGCAATAATTAATCAGCGCAAATTCAATCCAGATTATTGTAAAAGGTGTTGGTAGACTTTAAAAGTTTAAATGTCAGCAACAAGTCCATTATTATGCTGCAATTATGCCGGTGGAACCCGCATGTTTCAGAAACATGCGTATCAATCTTATCGCCGCACTTTTCTCATGTCCTTGCTTTTAAAACGATCGATCGCGACCATGGAGTCATGACACTGAAAGTCTCTCAGGAATAAGTATAATAAAAAAAAAACTAAAGAAAAATATTTAAAAAAACATTTTTTCAAATTTCCAAGAAAGTTGTGAACTGGCGAAGCGGTGACGCTCCCAGTGAAACAGTGGTGGTCCGAATATACAGTGTACAATATCTCCCCCCTCCACTGCCTCGCTCAGTTCCAAATACGCAGTACGCAAACCGGCAGGCTACGTTAAATTCTTTGTGCTGTTTCTGATCCCCCCTTCCCCTTCCCCAATCGTCGAAAATTGTAGTTTTTTCCTCATTGACCTCAATTCTTTTCTTTTGTCATTTTTAACCATAGAAGACAAATTTTTACCCCAAAAAGACAAATTTTTAACAAAATAGTTAAACCTTCAGACGGATAATCAAATTTCTAATTTGAAAAAACAACTGATTTTTCCATTAACCAGTCTTATTTTTATACAAAAAAGGTTATTTTGAAGCAAGGACTTCTTCACCCATAAAAATAAATTTTCAATTCTTGAGGCAAAATAGTTTAGTTTTTTGCAACATGAATAAACTTCCTATAGGATAGTTAAATTTTTACAAAGTACCTGAATATTCAAATAACGAAGGAGAATTTTAACTGAGGAAAAAAAATTCAATCAATATAGGAATTTAATGTAATTGCTTGAGAATTTTTAAAGAGTCAAGTTCAACAAAAAAGGAAGAATTTTTAACAAAATAAATAAATTCCAAAAAAATAGATAACTATTTATCTAAAATATAATTTTCAATTAGGAAATATCATTTTTCAACGAAAAACGAAGAATTCTCTACACAAGAGTCAACTTTCAATGACAAATGATCGGAATTCCAACAAAAAAAAAGAAAGATTTTACAGCCAAGCTAAAAACAAATTCCACCAAAATTGCTGAATTTTTTTAAAAAACAAATGTTTAACCAAAAATAAGGAGAATTTTGACAAATTTGTGAATTTCAAGACTAAGAAGACGAATTTCCAATAAAACAATGCAATTCTTTACAGAAAAAAGTGATTTATTGACAAAATTGTCTGATTTCAATTGAAAAATATTAGGTTTCTACCAAAAGAGAAGAATTTCCAATCCAAAAAAGATGATTTCCGATAAAACGCTAATTCTCAACCAAATTGTTCAATTTCAAATAAAAAAAAAAGTGATTCTCTACAAAAGAGTCGAATTTCAATAACGAAAATTTCATCTCAACAAAACATTTGAACTTCTAACAAAAAATAAATTTTTCATTCAAGCTAAAAAGGAATTTCACCGAAATTGCTGAATTTTTATTGAAAAACAAATTGTTAATCGAAAAGAAAGAGAATTTTAACAAAATTGTGGAATTTTTTGTCTGAGAAGACGAATTTTCAATAAAAAAATCAAATTTTCAACAACAAAAAAAAGTGGTTTAGTGACGAAATTATTTAATTTGCAACTGAAAAAGATTAGGTTTTTGCCAAAAGAGAAGAATTTTAATCCAAAAATGATGATTCCCAAAAAAACACTAAATCTCAACCAAATTCTTTAATTTTAAATAGAAAAGACAAGTTCTCTACCAAAGTTCGAATTTGAATAACAAAAAATTCATCTCAACAAAACATTTGAACTTATAACAAAAAAAAAGGAGATTTTTCATTAAGCTGAAAAGGAATCACACTGAAATAAATGAATTTTTATTGGAAAATAAATTTTGAATCAAAAAGAAAGAGAAATTTTCAAAATTTGTTGAATTTTTAGACTAAGAATATGAATTTCCAATACAACAAGTAAATTTTCAACAAAGAAAAGTGATTGATTGACAGAATTATTTGATTTTAACTGAAAAAGACCAAGTTTTTGCCAAAAGAGAAGAATTTTAATCCAAAAATGATGATTTCCGAATAAACACTAAATCTCTACCAAATTGTTTAATTTTAAATAGAAAAAAAAGGAATTCTCTACAAAAGAGTCGAATTTCGATAACGAAAAAAAAATTTATCTCAATAAAACATCTGAACTTCTAACAAAAAAAAAAAGACTTTCAAGCGAAAAATTAAAGAATTTTAACAAATTTGTGGAATTTTTAGACTAAGAAGATAAATTTTTAATGAAACAATTAAATTTTCAACAAAGAAGAATGCCAACAAAAACGCTAATTTTCAACCAAATCGTTTAATTTTATATATTAAAAAAGCGAATTCTCTTCGAAGAAGTTGAATTTTCATTTAAAAAATATGAATTTCTAACAAGGAAAGACCTTTTTGACTGAAAAATGTTTCTGAGTCAAGGAGAAATCATATTTATCCCAAATTGTTAAATTTTGGACAAAAAAGGATGAACTGTCAACAAAATTGTTGAACTACAAACCAAGAAAGATCTTTGAGTCGGAACAAAAAAAAAGTTCAAAATAAACATTGATTTTTCAAGTAAAAATCCAAATTCGCAAAATATTTGAATTTTCAAACTAAAAATATTGGGTTTCATCAAAACAGTTGATTCTCCACCAAATTGTTGAACTTTCAACAAAAAAGATAAATTTTCTCTTCAAAGGGCTGAATTTACAAACAAGCAAAAACGGCAAGTTAAGGAGAAAACGAATTTCAATCAGGCAGTTGAATCTTCACAAAAAATGGATTTTTCAACCTGCCAATTTGAATTCCCAAAAAAAAATAACTGAATTTTTTATCAAAAAGGATAAGTTTTGATTAAAATCACCAAATTTTCACTGTTCAAAAAATGAAATCTCTACCAAACGAGAGAAATTCGCGAAAAAAAAGATATAGATACAAAAATAGAGAACTTTTGCACAACTTAATGTACAAATATTTTGAAGTTTTCAAATCAAAGTTTTTAAATATACTTATTTAAATTTAATTTTGATTTTACGAGTTTCATCAGGCATATATAGTAATATTAAGATGTTAATGTTTTTTGTCTACTGGTCTTATCAATCTTCAAATAAATAATGATTCAAATATTTTTTTTTCAAAGTTGTGAAAAAATGACTCTCTAGCTCCGCTGGGATCTGCAGGACCTGGG
>WSXT02130128.1:0-10725 GCA_011762715.2 Neuroterus valhalla
TTTAGGCCCAGAAATACTGCTGCAGAACCTACTCGGAGACGCAGAAATCTCGCATACGATGGGCTTGATAAGAATTGCAATGCGAGATGAATTACTTGGTTAGTTGTTCGTAGCTCAGCCTGGCAAATAAATCCAAATTTTCGCGCTCTAAAACGGCACTGGCATTTTAGGAATGCAAAGTGAAAGCATTGTTATTTAAATTTACAATACAATTAAAACTGTTGGTAATTATGGAGTTTAGCGAATTCTCCCGAAAATAGTCCAAAATTAATCATTTTTTTTCCTAAATACAGCTAATTTTATTCTTATAACGATTCCGTGAGCGGAAGACCATTTTTTTCATAATAAATAATTTAAAACATTGAAAAACGGCCTGTGATAGAACGCGACTTTTTGGTTAGTTTTGGACGGAAGAGTTCAATCTTTATGGAAAAAAGGTAATCGATTCAGGTCATCGACAGACTGCGCTTGTGGGTTGCGACGTCTTTGCAGACAATCCTGTCGATCAGCAGGTTTCCCGACAGCCTGCTGCGCCTCTTTTTGCTCCCCGTTGTTCGTGAATCTCAGTCCATACACGTCGAATTATCCGAACAATTCTGTCATTCCGGAGAGATGTAAAGATTTCATACAACGTACTCAGACAAGCTATTCGCGCGTGTTTCTCCAGGCTGGACAAGTCGCCTTTCTTCGGTAGAAGTACAGTTCGTCTTAACACTACCCACTGCGGTATAGGGATCTCCGAATTTCAATATGAGGTAAAGATGCGGGCCCTATTTTGGTGTGAAGAATCTTCCAACAAAAGTTCTAAATACAATCTGGACCAGCAGCGGAGAATTTTCTCCTGCTCCTTAATACTTTCTTTACGTCCTCAGCAGTGATTGGTAGGCATTCCCTCTCGGATATTATGAGGTTATTGCACATCTCCTTGAGAAGTTCGAGTTCTCAATGCCTTGCGTCAGATAGCATTCGTGTTTTTCCACAATGTGCTGCTTGATGGTCATCAGCATTGACATTTTCAATGTATGATGATGGATTCTCATTAAATGATCGAACCATCGGACCCTTATTGTAAAAGGCTTACCGGATTTTATGTAGTCAATCACACAATGCATACAGGACGTGTTTCGTCTTGTCCAGACAATCTTCTTGTTTAGTTGATGCAACTGCTTTCTAGTCTTTACATCGATCGTTGGTTTGGACCTTCGATTTGAATCAGCCAAAGCTCACGCCGCATTATAAACTGAACAAATGATGGTCCAGAGGTCTGAATCCTCTGAGAGGTCCCCACGAAGGGTACCATTCATTTCAGCCAGATCATGGGGTTTGGAAGGAACCTGAATGTTCTCCTTCAATAGTATATTTTAATCTGAAAAATTATCTTGTTTGTATGAATTCATTGTGCAAATAGAAGTAATCGAACAAATAATATTAAATGATAATGAGTATTTAAAAAATGAATAGAGAATTATAATAATTATTTATTAAATCATACAAAAAAGGTTTTGTAACATGGTTCTATTACAATATCCATTACAAGTTTCAATAGTATATTTCAATATAGAAAAGTTAAATTTTTATAAATTTATTTTCAAACAAAATGAATTATGGCAATGTCAACTAGACGATTCCGCATCAAATTAGTCAATAAAATTACTCAACCAATAAATACTGGACCTATGAGTAATTAGATTGATGACTTATTCCTGCAGTAACATAAGTATTATACGGTTAAATACACCATAGGTGTATTTAACTGCGGTTCGACTGGGAGCTTGTGCCATTTTCCCTAATGACAGTTGCTCCCAGGCGGACCCTGCGGTGGTTGTTCAACCAAATTTAATTTAAATATATATATATATCGCCTACCAAAAATTTGTTCGCAGAGGATTCTTTCTGAATCCACGAAACTAAAACATCACGCCTGAGTCAGAATCTAGAAGGCTCTAATGATGCACTTTCCTCTCCTGAAAAAGCAGATTTCGAGCTGATCCAGTAGAAGTTGAACTAAAGCGATGTGCAAGACAGGCATAGATGCAGCATTGTCGTGACTAATTGCCGCGGGTACGATGTCAAGCGCGTCTGCACCGTCGGCTTTTGACTTCAGGTTGTGGCCTGCCATCTTTGCTGGCAGTAGGAGGAGCGGTTGCGAGGATGCAAACTGGTGTCACCGGTGTGTAAGATTCGCGTTAGAAAGCGTACTGACTGGAGCTGGCGCTAATTTTGAGAGAAAACGCGCGGAAACAGGACGCTGAAGTGAAAGTGAGGATCACAGAGAAGTCGGCAAGACCGACACACTCCCAGGGTTTCCGCACAGATTCAACAAATGAAGAAAGAGTCACTGCATTTGGTTTTCAATGTTTTTCTACTCCTTCTCCTTCCTTATCTCCTTGAATGTGATGTGGTAGTCTTTTTCCAGCCCAGAGGATCAAACGGTAACATGATAGCGACCCACAAATGATGCTTTTTATTTTCAGATAACCTCAAACTATACTTTTCCATCAACTTTCAGGTACAAGCATGGCACGCAATCTCCTTGCAGTCGACTAATTCGAAGTATGGGAAGTTGGAATGAAGAAGAACAGAGTCGATTTTTCCAAAGCCTTCATTCTGACTGAATATTTCTGATTTCTGACGAATAATTTACCTTGCATATTATGAATAGAAGTCCTACTGACCGTCCGCTGTGGAGGATGGGGTTCCAGGATCTGACTCGATGCCATGGACATCTTCAGTAGATGACGCCTCCACAGACAGTGGAGCCAGTCTGGTGACAGTCAGTTTATATTCACCGTTCGCAGTCTTTTATTGTCGTCACACAAAAAGGTACCGTTTCGTCCTGTATGAGTTTTCAGAATTCGATCCAAGGGCCATTTGCCGTTGATAGGATGCCAAAAACGATCTCGCATGACCTCGGTCAGTTGCAAGTATGTCAATTTTTCCAGACCTTTCACTATTGCCTCGATACCAATTATTGGAAGCAACTGCAATGCGCAAAACCGCTACCTCCCACGCACAGGTTGCACTGCGATGCGAGAGCGGGGGTGGGTTTGAAGTAGGGATGAATATATAAAAACGAAAGGATCGCGAAGGATACTCATTCTGGCGAAGAAAGTCCTAATAGTCTAAACTTTTTGGATTGGTCGTGGAGTGTTCTCGAGTACGAGACACCCCACTGATCACGAGAAAAGCAGCTGTCAAGGATATTGGAAACTGAATTTTCGAAAGAAATCATTTGTGCAATATTTGAGATCAATTGGAAAAGATTGATTTAATAAAATGAATCAATACCAGAAGAGTACGCTAGTAGTACGGTCATTCAGTTTACTGTTGAGGCCAACCAAAACACGCACTACTTTAGTTATTGAGATTTAATATAAAAATTCCATGAAAGAAAATCATATGTGGATGAATCAAATTATGATTGGATTCGTGATTTTTAACAACATCAATTTGGAATTCAAATTATTATTAGGAGGCACTAGTGGCACGGTCACTTGGTCTATTGATTGAGATTTGAAAAAAAAGTATTCTCTATAAGATTTAACAGGAAAAAAGTATGAGTAGCACGTTCATTTGGTTCACCAAAGAAATCAACAGAAAATTCATCTCTCATCGGATCTGAAGAATCATTTATATCAAGAAAATTTGGTCGCACTTCTAGTTCTGGTGTAAGTGAATTCAAGAGTTAAGCTGCGGGCAAAAATGATTTCAGTTCCAAGACTAGCAGTGAAATAAAACCAGCATTCTCGATAAGAGAAAGGGACGGTCTCAGCAAATATCCAATTAGCTGACGAGGCTGTCACAACTAAGTTAATGACACGTGGGGTGAAGTCGATGAGTCTCATGGAGATATTACAATAGCTTAAGTTGGTTGACTACCCAGTTTCTGGGGAGACAGCCTTCTGCTTGTAATAGTTGGATAAGTGGATCTTCACTTCAGATCCGAGAGTATAAGTCGACTGGTAGTCATCACATGACTGTTGGAGCATTGTGAATTACGGTTCTGGCAAACATGACTCACCATATATGACAGTAATAAATTGTCAATGCATCGCAGGTCCAGTTTTTCCGGACTCCAAACGATTTGTTGTAAATCAACGTCTTGTGGGTCCACCAAAATTTGTCGATATACTTCACAAATATCAGTACAAAGAGCGAACTGGCGGCAAGAGCGCCAGTGAGACTTTCATCAAGCATTCCCAACCCTCGTTGTTGAAGAATCAAATACATGACGTAACGTCTGTCAGGGTCTCTTAGATGAAGAGAAAAGGTTCGTTCGCATTCTTCCTCAGAGGATGATTTTTGGGCAATCTTCGAAATGTCTTCTTACTCCCAAAACCGTTGAAACGGTCAGGTGATTTTATCGTGCCCATGAATGAGTTATGGAAAAATGAGGAGAGTAGTACAGGGTTTCAAGTCAGAACTGCTTGTAATATCTTTTGTGGGAGTCCATCATAGACAGTTTCTTGAGCTATCGTAACTCCTTGTCGAAGAATTTCGGTTTGCAACAGTGAGTGATCAACATCCGCTCTAATCAGAAGATCAATAGATCGCGGCTGTTCGGATCAAGTATCAGCTAAGATTAACGTCCGCCATCGTTGGAGATATCATCAGGTTTCAATGGGAAGCTTGACAGAGCCTGTAGCATGGCGTGGAGATGGCTTTGATCAACTATACACCTATTTGGAGAAGGACCTGGATTTACGTCATACCCTGGCCTCAAGCAGTTGACGCAAAGTCGTGTTCTTGGAACGAATTGCGAACGTCATGTGCGACTCAAGCGAATGGAATTGTTGCAGCGACTAATGAAGTGTATACCGTGACGTTGCTCACATGGTGTATATCTAGTTCAAAAAGCTAGAACTCAATAGTTTTGCTGTTGAAGATACGGAGGTGCTGAAAAAGAGAAGAAGCGATTCGATAGGACGGAACTTCTCGGCGTTCTGGAACCTCCAGCCGAGGTAAGGGTGCGGTATTGTCGCTGCAAGAATCGCTTCAGCATATCATAGGAAGCTGCATTGTCGTCTTACGAATCTTTATATACTTCGTAGCGCGCAAGTTGGTATTCCCATGCTCTTTGCATCACCGGATAGCCACAACCCTCTGTTCTAACTGGGCGCAGGGTTGGCTACGAAATTACGAAGTGCATTTGACGCAGCTGGGCAAACGACAGCAACTGGCTCGAGACTGCGTTCCTAGTCACAGATGCAAGTTAATGTGTTGATATACATATGCAGTTTCCATTTTACGATACCTATGTCTAAAGATGTCATTGTCGTTCAGCGGTTGCTGCACGAGCACTAAATGATGTCCGTGAGAGGCTTAACAATAATTTACCAACATCTGGAGACATACTGGCACCGCTCCTAACTTACACTCTCGTGTGAGTGCATCGAGGATAAAAGCAGCGGAGCTCTCGAGCTGGGAAACGACACCTAATGCCCTCTGAACGTATGGAAGACTTTCATCTGCTCTGTAGATCACCTGCGATGGTTTGACAGTCAGAGCGTCCGATAAAAATAGAGAAATGAAAGAGAAATAACAAAAAACAAAGGAGCGAGATAGAAAGAGAGCAAGCCGGCTTTCGCCTGACAAGTGTGTAGTACGACGCGAGACGTGAAGGGCTGGTAAGAGAAAAAAAAGAAAATAAAACGAAGAACGAAGCAGACAATATCCCAGCTTATCCAAAGTAATTGCGCGTAGATGCTCAATCTCGGCTTGCGAACATCGTCACTCTGAATGTATGAGTATGAAATTCCGCCAGCCGAAGATAATTCCCGCAGGTCAGGTTGAAAAAGAAGACTTGATATGTGTGCTCCGCAATTTTATTGTGTCAACTCAATTGTATTAACTGATTCAGGTGTGCATTTCGCGTCTGCACAATCCCGCCTTTTACTATCCCGCCTTATAAAATCCTAAACTTTCGGTTCCCTGCATTACAGTCTATTTTCTTATTTTTTTGAGTGTGTACGTTTTCACTCATATCGCATATTTTTAAGTCATTTTTTCCTCCTTTTACATTTTTTTTGCTAACATTGGTGTCTGACAATTATGTCGTTTACGTTCAACCATTTTAATTTTGAAAGAGGTGTTCTCAGCGCAAAATTCAATCTAAAACTAAGGACTCTGGCCTAATGAAGTCTCTCTTCCTGACACAGGCATATCGTCAAAGTAACCTAAATTAATGGAAATAACCATAACCATAGAGGAAAATGCTGTACTCAGACTGGTTGACTCGGCGTGGACCCCCTGTTGAGCGGAAAATAGAGAACAATAAATCCAGAACTATGAACATCCAAATTTCACAAGTCTATGAAGACGGCCGATGCAAACTTGAGAGTTGAAATTCTTCCTCAAATTTCAGGTACTTAGTGAACGGCGTGAAGAGTACACAAAACAAGGTATCACTGATCCCATTCACGAAAAAAGACGTCGAAAACGAACAGTGCAGGACCCAGGGAAAAAATATATTATTGAAATAAAAGTAAATTATTTGTTATCCTTCCGTGTTTTTTATGTATGGAATTTCCATGGTTGGGAATTTACATGCCTGGAGTTCTCCATGGCATCCATTCTGGTTGCGCCGCCCCTGCGTCTTCTGCACCTCAAGACGCGAAAATGAGCGTCGAGAGAGACGACGCAGCAACGATACAAGAAGGAGGAAGGGCCCAAGCGCTAGCACCCTACCAGTATTTCAGTTCTTTACCAAATCCTCAACCTATTTGCAGAGCCAGTTCTAGAGATTTTGCTGCCCTGGGCGCAACTTAATAGTGCGCCCTTCTCGCAGGACAATGTTTCGTAGTGCCTTAATTTTCTCTTGAGAAATGCCGCCCATTGAACCTGGCGCCCGGACCAGGTTCTATATATCATGGACAGACACGGAGTTTCCCATTCTCCAATCACGGTTCAGGCATATGGTTCTAAACTTTGAGATGTCAGGAGTAGGTTTTCTCAGGTTCATCTCAAACGGAGGTCACTTCGAATATTTTTTGCTGTTTTTGTTTCACTAAGCTTTGAGTGAAAATTGATGATCACTTGTTCAGAAATTCCTATTTTCGTATTAGGTATTAGGTCGATATACTTTACTTAACTTTAGGTGAAAACTTCCCCAAATGCCCAAATGAGTTTTTAAGTACTTGATGAAAATCTAAATTACCTACCAATATTTGATGGTGAGCGATAATATGAATAGATGAAAAAAAAATAAAAGTGATTTTTGAGCTGAGAATGATTAAAGCATCTTGTAAAGCTCTATCCTAAACTTCTCCCTCCTATGAAAATTATAGTGAATATTATATCGAAGAAGGGAGTAAGGTAGTGAATTTTAAAAAGTGATATGATTATGTACGGAGATTGTGTTACAAATGAAACAGTATCAAAGTCAAAAAAGTATTATCATAGTTGAAAAGGCAATGAGTTACCAACTAAAGAAAATATGAATTCAGTCATGCGAGAACTGTTTATTAACTTGACAGACTCAGTTTTGACGAGACTGACTAGTCCAAAATACTACTCCAATTATGGCAGCTAATAGTTGTCTAACTTTCCGAAACTGGGCAGCAGTCTTAGCCGCCACTAACAGTTTGGATGCCAATGATTACCTTTGTCCTTTTCATCCTATGATAATAATGATGTTCCTGTATGATACCTCTAATCAGTTAGCAATAGCTGAGATGCTATAGTTACCTGAACATTTGAGACCCTGGTGAGCGATACCATGAAGCATGGAACCACAATGATCACAAAAAGTTGGTGTCAGATAAGTAAAAACATCCCATTTATGAGGTGCACTGGCTGCCTGAAACAAGATTACAATACAATTAAAGCCATCTCAGTACCTTTTGGTACGACAAGTTTAAACATAAGGAAATTTCGGAGCAGTGAAGGCATGTGCCACTTGGCCTATTTGAACAGCAGTTATTTCAGCTACAGTACCAATTCATGCGAATAACTGGTAAAGTGTGTGTTTATTTTTAACATATTTTCTTAGATAGAGTAGACAGATTGAACATTTGTATTTGAAGTTGTGAATTACTCGGGGATCTATGCATCTAACGTTTGCTGAATCCATGAATTGGCATCCAATTGAAATTTGAACTCTCGCCAAACACTGTCAAATTAGAAGTATAGTATTACAGAATTGAAAAAACTTAAAAGACAACTTTAGGTAATCTAATTTTTCTATTATTTTAAAGATGATTTTATAAAATCAAAGAGCAAAAATTTATCGATTTGAGATGTTTTTTATTTCGGAGCTTTATTCATCTTAGACAACTATGTTGCTTCCTGTGGGAAAATTGTCTTCTTTGTCTGTGATAGCTAAGATTCAAAGAATAGACAGCAAGTATCTGAAAAGTCTGTTATCAACAGTTTTAATTGTTATTAAAAATACTTTGATATTATTAGATGTGTAAACAAACACCCATGCTAGGAATTCATTTGGAGAATTTTTTTATAACATTATAAATTTTATTCTTCATGAAAGTAAAGATTATGCTAAATAATATAAATTTATTAATTGTATGAAAAATTCATGATTAATAATAATCAAATAATTTCCGAATTTGAGGCTTGTATCATAAAAGAAATGTATCTCCTCTCAAATTGTAGTATCAACATAATAATGTTTTGTTTCCAAATTCAATAAATTCCAACAAAAATATATAATTATACTTCTTGGAAAGAATCTGATCAAATGAAAAATATTTGAATGGTAATTTTCGTGTAATACATAATGTGTAAATTTTCTTTAAATGATCTGCATATGCTAGAAAGGCTTAACTTTGGAAAATTTGGCCAATTCATAAAAAATGATCATTCGAAATGAACATTCGTTTAAAGCAATTATTAATACAATCATCAGTTGTCATAGTTTTCAAAAATGAAGCAGGAAAAATCAGGCTCAATCGTGAAAAGATCATTGAAATATGCAATTGTTCATAATCAATTCCCGCCACCTAAAGATCTTCCTTGATGACGCTTCAACGCAAAAGAAACTTCGATTGAATCATTCAACATTGTAGTTGGAACAATATTTGTAGAAAAAATTTAATCGAAAGAGAAATTTCGTTTTTTTGAAGGTTCGAAACTTCCAGGACATTATGTGGCAATTAAAATATGTTCAGGAAAAACTAGACTCAACTACTATGCGTTAATAAAAAATTGAAGGACCATGAAGTTCTGAGCAATTCGTGAACAGTGGAAAAAATGAAAAAAAAAAATTCTTTTTACTGGGTTTGTTTCACGAGGCCCAACTATACGTCTGTGCAATATTAACGCCAACTTTTCATTTTGAGGATGAGAAACCACCCCTATAGTGATTCAGGTTCATGAAACATCAAACATGACCATAAAGTGGATAATGTTAATATATATTTGATGGAATGATGTTTCTAACCGCTAAGACTCATCTTCAGACAAAGTTTTACATTCTCATCAATAATGAGAAGGTATTCGTTTTATGCGAAAATCGACTTTGGCGGAATTGATTGAATCTCCACGTTTTGAGACCTTCTGGTTCCAAAAAAGTAGTTTTTACAGTGGCGTCTGCCTGTTGTCGTCGTTGTCGTCGTCTGTATACTTCATAACTTTTGAAAGACTAATCGATTGGATTGCCCTTTGGCACACATTTTGAGAGACCAGAAAGACAGGTCAAGTTCGTCCATCAACCAACTGTTTTGGATGAAAAATAGGAGAAGGGGAGCATTTTGAAAATTTTTTTGGACTTCTTTTCCCAAAACTCAAACATTGTAAGTAAAATATCTTGTAGCACGTAAAAAGTAGAACAATTTACCCTCATCATTTTTTTCGATAAAAAAAATTGTCAGAGTGATGGTATTTTCAAAACTCAAAAATATAAAAGAAAATCAGATTGTTTAGCCAAATAAAGCAAGATCAGGAAAAGTTTGAAGAAAGAAAGTGTTTCTTTTCAGGATACCTCTGGGATGATCTTGACAACTTTTCAAGTTTCTTCAGAAAATCGAAAATTCAAATTTTGGTCGCAAAAAAATAATGATAAATAGGAAGATTCATTTTTTTGTCAGACAATGTAAGGCGCGGGAAAATATAAATGAACTAAAACTGTGCAACAAAAAAAGATCTACAAATTTAGTAAAATAACTTTTCGATAGAACAAGTAGTTTTTGCTTCATTTATAAAAAAGCATATAAAAAATGAAAAAAATTAACTTTTGGACACTTGACACAAGCTTAGGAAAAATAAAATAGACGCATGTTCTTTACCAGGAAAATATCTTTAATTGTGTTATCAACTTCTTGTACAGGATATGTAGCTTTCATTTCAATCAGGAAAAGAACGAAATGAAATGAAATAATAAAATTGTTGAAAAAATGAATAATGCTAACACAGAAGATTGATAGAGAAAAACTGTTCGATCGAAAAAGATCTTTCATTTGTTATAATTTTTTCCACTGGACGCGTAGTTTTTGTCTCAATCGTGAAAAAAAAAATTTTTTTAATCTGCCCGCTTTGCGGGCACATCCTCATAACGCGCTTCGCGCGCGGCTCGCTTCGCTCGAAAGTATGAGCGCGCCCAGGACGTGCATCATTCGAATCTCGCGCTTCGCGCTCGATAATGTATTTACCCTGCGCTACGCGCTCGGTTTGTTTTTCACCTCGCGCTTCGCGTTCGGCTTCATACGTGCTTGATTCAGTTCACAATGCATGTAATGCATACACAGAGTTGCAAATTTTGCAAAACTGCTG
>WSXT02130139.1:0-10725 GCA_011762715.2 Neuroterus valhalla
TAGGATATGATTATAATGAGTGGATGAATGATGCACAGGATAGGGACGCGTGGCGGTCTCGGGTAGATGAGGCAATGTACTTTCGAGTTCCAAATGCTGATAAATAATAATAATAATAATTCCCCAGTCACGACATAAAATCTAATTTTCTATTTTATTCCAAATAAAATACAATGATTTTGCTTTTATCACTTTTCATAATTTCCAATAATCTTTGTTTATCTTAACCTTCATTTGAATGTATACATAGACCTTATTCATTTACTCTGGATCTTTCTCTGAATCTTTAATCAGGTTATGTACCCGATTTTGAGAGTGTCCTCTCAATATCTATTCCCCTCCGCTGAATTAACCAGAAGTAGTCAAGATGGATAATGCGAGTCACTTTCGATCTTGACGTACTTTATTTCATACGAGAAATTTTCAGGCAAATGGTACACTCTCATAATTTTCTATCCCTCTCTTTTTATCTCTATCTCTCTAAAGTGAACAAGAGCCTTAAGCGTTTACAACGTCGTACTCGGCATCAAGGGTAGACCCAATAGCACACAGAATAGTAAAGAATATGTTTATAAGCAGTTTACAGATGGAGCAGCACTTGAATGTCTAATAATTTGAATAAGGGCTTAATGAATATTTTCAAATATAACATATGAAGTATTTATGAAAGCCAACTTGTTAAATGTAATTACAGATAAGATTTTTTAAACGTGGATTAATAATTTTCATGAAATACTATCAAGTATTGATAACAGTAGATTAGATGGAGATTTTTTCAGGAGTACTTCCGTATTTCTCAATAGAAATAAATATTCTTGAATAAAAATCATTAAGTATTGAGAAGGTTTAACAAGTTTGAAGAAAAATAATGTTACATTTGGACTTTCTCAACAGAAAACAATATTTTTTATGAAAATCATCTTGTATTTATGAGGAATAACTTTTCCAATGTATCTCGGGTTATGTTTTGGTTTTCTCAACAGAAGAGCATGTTTTCGAATAAGTATAATCAGGTATTGATGAGGATTATTCCCTCTGACGTATTTTAAGGTATTTTAGGTTATGTTTGGATTTTCTGAACTGTGATGGGTATTTTTGAACACAAATCTTCAAGTACTGATCATCAGGATCATCCTCATTGAGATATTTAAAGTTCTGTTAGTGGTTCCTAATAGGAATCAATATTTCAGAATGAAAATCATGAGGTGTGATAAAGGCAAACTTCTACAAGGTATGTCAGGTTATGTTGGGGATTTTATAACATAAATGAATATTTTTGAAATGTATTATTGCCTTTGACGTATTTAAGGTTATGTTCTGTTTTTTACTATGGAATTGAATATTTTCAAATAAAAATCATCAAGTATTGGTGAGGACGGACTACTTTGAGGTATTTTAGGCTATGTTTGGATTTTCTGAACTGTGATGGGTATTTTTGAACACAAATCTTCAAGTACTGATCATCAGGATCATCCTCATTGAGATATTTGAGGTTCATCTGTTTGTGGTTTCTTTATAGGAATCAATATTTCAGAATAAAAATCATGAGTTGTGATAAAGGCAAACTTTTACAAGGTATGTCAGGTTATGTTGGGGTTTTTTCTACATAAATGAATATTTTTGAAAAAAATCAAAAAGGGTAATTTCAGATAAAAATTCTTGAATAGTAATAAGGGTGTACTAGTTTGATATAATGAAGGTTATTTGTGGGATTATTCAACCAAAATTTCCATTCCAATATAAAAATCATAAAGTATTGATAAGGTGGTATTTTTTAAATGAATTTGTTCTTTGAAATAGGAATTATCAAGTCATGCTGCAAAATTACATGTTCCATAATTTGGAAGTTTTATTATTTGTTGTAGGCGGAAAATTAATGTGTCTAAGAAAAATCAGAAAGTCCATAACAACACTTGAAACTTTCACTATTTTGAGGTTACGTTCGTTTTTTTTGGTAGAATCCAACATTAATTGAAGAAGATTTTATAGCAATTCCTAAAACACCTATGAATTCCCAAAAAATGAGTAGGGATGTCTTGAACCCTTAGGTATTCTATGGAACCCCATACACATATATTCTAGGAATTCCTTAGAATTTCTGGAGCTTTTTTGAATTTCCTAAAACTCTCCATAATTTACTAGGACTCTCTATATTTTTCTGGAATTTTTTATAATAATTTAAAACGCCATTAATGTGTCTGAATGTCTTTATTTCTCGGGAACCATTCCCAATTTTTTGTTAGAATTTAGATATTCTTGGAATGTCTTAAACTTCTCTGCGAATCCTTGAAAATCTATGGAAGTCTCAAGATATGTCGAAAATAGTTCATGATTCCTTGAAACTATTCTAGAATTCTCTCCAACTTTCCTGACCAGGGGAACTGTTCAGCGTCTAACAACGATGTAAAGCTTTTGCAGTTTTTTGCCTTATGTGGAGAAAATTGGTGAATGACCCATAAAAAAATAACCATTCTGATGCATTTTATAATGGATGTTTTATTACGTTGTCTATTATATGATCTACAAATATACATATGATTCAAAAGATGCACAAAATCCGTACTAAGCATTAGCAGAAGTATTTGATGGTATTTGATTTCCATGTCTGTTTGGAGTAGGGGAAAATCATAAGGGGAAAAATAATGTGAATAAACGCATACCACTTTCCTTTATGTAAGACATACTGTACACCGGATTAACACCATATTCCTCATTCCTGCCGGTACCAGGCGTAAGATTGGAACGGAAGACGTTTGGAGAGATCATATGATAAACTTAACAATCTAACCATCTACATGCAATCTTTTAATCTTCCTGCATAAAATGTCATTTTATAGAATGTACTAGTTTTCATAAAACAACAGTTCTTTTCAATTCAGAAAAAACAATATCTCGGTGTAATCGTGTTCTATTCAAGCCCGAATTCCAATATAAAATCTTCACACAATAAAAGATGACTTATATATAGACGCCATATTACTACCCTAATATAATTTCTTTCAACTAGAATCTCTTAAAAGGCTCTTTGCGGAGCAACATTCAACATGAGGCTAAATAGGTAACTTTTAGCTAGCTTGTGGAGACTGTAGCTTAGGCCTTAGGGTGATGGCGCTGCGGGGGTCGGGACTGATGGTACCTCTGTAAGAATGATACTCTGCTCATCATCCAATTCTACAACTCTGTACGTTTGTCCCTCCATCTGGATGCTCTTCCTCTTGACTTCAATTCTTTGCTTTTTGGAATGAAGAGCATCGTCGTTTTCCTCTGGCCCAACTACAACCTATACGTATATGCATGCTATTATGGAATGTTTATAGAATCAATATAAAGTTCCCGTTTTGTTTATATACACTAATCATTGATCAATCAGCCTCAATAAAAATTATCTTGAAGAGAATATTGATTATGTTTCGTTTTATCAAGAGTCTTAGTTCAATAATATGCAGTCGTACTTACAGTGCAGAAAAAATGAAAAAGTCCTTTGGCAAAATTTAGTACGCGTGATTCAAATCTGTCTTTCAAACATTTTTTGGGTAGTTCTCCTTCCCCCCCCCCCTCCCCCCAGCCATTAGGCTAGGAAGCTTATTGTGCCGCACCCATGTAATACAAGGTTTTACTTAGATTATTATTATTACAGTATTATTTGAAGCTTATTGAAAATTGTGAAGTAATAACTTTGCCGATTTTCCCAAAGTTTGAGTTAGTGATGTTGAAGGGTTTCATCAGGTTTATTATTAAATATTTGCAAGGTGGATTCAGAGTTTAAAAGATTTTTGGAGGTTTCGCCATAGATCGCTCCTTTTTATTTGATTAGGCCCAACTTTCAAGCTATTTTGTGCCAAAAACTAAGCTGAGAACCAAACAGAAGATTTAATGATGTAATATGAAAATCTCAATTGAACGATTCAACATCTCTGAGGGCATGTGATACTTTGATACTCACCATATGAGCCATATCAGTTTTTCGGGGCTTTCCTTCGCGATAATAGATATTTTCCGCTGAAGTTTTTGAAAATGGTAAAGGACATTGTAAAGTATGTATGTGCACTTTCTTTTCTCAGAAGAATAATGAAATTGTCAACTCCTGCTCTCCTAATGCAAGTACTTACATTTCACACACAAGAAAAGTAAAGTGCATTTCCATGTTTTCCATAGTTTTCTACAGTTTCAGTAGAGATATTTACTATCATAGAGAAGAAAACGGAGGTACTGATATAGCCCATAGTTGAAGTGTAAGAGTATAAAATGTCCGCAATAGATTCAAAATTGCCCGTAATTTTTTATGTACCTCATTTTCAGGGACTTCATTGTTTTTGTTTGACTGCTTTTCTTGAATACTGTCTCTATGCATTTTCCTCACATGCATGCGCAATTCAAATGGAGATATCTGGAGTTGCCCACAGATATTGCAGTGAATTCTTTTTCGCCCTTTTTTTGTTGAGTTGTTGTGGCTTATATCGAATAGCAGGAAGACCAGCAGCAGAAGAACGACCAGCAGAAGGAATATCAGCAGCAGAAGGAAGATCAGCAGCAGAAGGACCAGTTGAAGGAGGACCATGGTAAGAAGGACCAGCATAAGAAGGACTAGCAGAGGAAGGATCAGTAGCAGACGGGCCAGCAGAAGAAGGACCAGCAGACGAAGGATCAGCACTAGAAGGACCAGTAGAAGAAGGACTAGCAACAAAAGAACCAGCAGAAGAAGGACCAGCAGGGGAAGGACCAGCAAGAAAATGAACATCAGCGAAAGGACTAGCAGGAGAAAGACCAGCATCGGAATGACCAGCTTCAGAAAGAACAGCAGCAGTAGGACCAGTCAGATGCGAATCAGCGACAGATGAACCAAGGCCGGCATTAGAGGGAACATTTGGAAATTCCAAACGGGAAAATTCTGGAATGTCAATATCCGCATCATCTATAGGAATGCTATGCGCGTCACGCAGGTGGATCAATGAAGAAATTTGTGACAATTCAACGTTGCGACATATGGGGCAGCGATAGCTTTCTGATTGGAAGAGACGGTCATTTTGAGTTGCACTAGAAGTCGAATCCTGAGCAAGTTCGGGAATGTTATTCACCACAGGGGAATGTTCAGAAGGAGTGTCTGGAATAATAAGTTTTTAGTTAGGAATATAGCAGAGGATGAAAATATGGAGTAATGAAGCGGAGAAGATTAAAGGAAGTAAATATGGAGGTTTGAAAGAATAAGGTCCTTGTGGTCCTTTGGAAACAATGGAATCACAAAACATTCTCTGATGGAAACTCCGAAGAAAAATATTTTGCTCTAACCGTAGTTATGCCAAGTTAATTACTACTAAAGTGGGAAAGTATTTGATTTTAGAAATGTACAGTTGAGATCTAACCGATTTGTCATTTCCGCTTCTTTCAACCTACCCTTCTATGTTAAATTCTTACTTTCTTCCACTTCGATTTCTGGATGACAAGAATGCCTCTGGTCTTCATTGAAGTAGACCCTGCACAACTCGAAAATTCTGAACCCAGGATGCAATTTCCGGACATGTGAATCGAGGTATTGCTTTCTTGTAAATTTTCGAGGACATTGTGAACAGGTGATAGCATTCTCATCGT
Source organism: Neuroterus valhalla (assembly GCA_011762715.2). NCBI lineage: Eukaryota > Metazoa > Arthropoda > Insecta > Hymenoptera > Cynipidae > Neuroterus > Neuroterus valhalla. Next base: position 5,587 of record WSXT02130139.1, read on the forward strand.
TGGTGAAATCCATCTTGCCACCGTTTCTTGCCCGGACTACTGTGTACTTATCATTCACGCCTGCCTCCTCGGGTGATTCAATGATTACTGTACACATGTTATGAAGCTATTAGTGTTTATAGACTCCTCGACTTATCATGTTTAACTTTATCTCTTCATCAAATTATTGTCAAGTAACTTATATAATCAGAAGAATAAAAATCTAGAACTTCAGAAAGGATTTCAGATTGGGAGCAATACTGGGGAGTTTTTTCTGTTACAACCCTATTTTCTAATGATACTGAACACTGTGATATTGAAAGTATCAACAATGGGGACAACCTCCAAGTGGTGCGGTATGTTAGTCTTCAGCCAACTATGCAAAATATTTGAATGATCAATATTTGAATGAAACGAAAAATAGGGATTTTTGCGATATTTAGAGGAAAAGACTTCTGCCAATTCCCATTAAAGACAGGAAAGGGAAAGAGGATCAGTGGTATATGTGAATGTAGATGTCAATCACAGAATAAAAATTATTATTGTTTCTTAACTGCTTTTATTCTTCGGCTAGACAGAGAAAAGTTATAAGTAGTAGGTGCCAATGATAACAAAAATTGAAGACTAAAGACAAAGTTTGTATCAAGACGGCTGGTTAAATATGCTCACTTAGCACTTCACATAGGCTCCTATACAATGGGGACCTATGTAGGTATTTTCACCAATGACCACCTATTTTCTAGAATTTTCAGGTTGATTCTGATATTACCTTCATCCTCCACAAATTTTCCGATTTCCTTTGTAAAGGTGCTTGTAACTCCTATGAGTTCGTCCAGCATCTCTATAAGCTTTTGCTTCCGTCGTCTAGTGTGAATGTTGTTCTCTGGGGCCCTGAGCTCATTCCACATAGCCTGGATTCTTTCTTACCTTACAATAGCCTCGTGCGTCTGGGGACCTTTTTTGTTCCCGAACTTTTTAGCCAACTCGTACTCCATGTGAGAATTTTTCACGACTTTTATTAATGCGACTATTGAATGAAATGGAAGGTATTTTTATTTACACCTGTTTATTTTAGGTTTCAACCAAAAAATTTGGTACTTACTCATAGAAACGATAGGGGAGGGTCTCATACCCACATACGTTCTCCATCCACGGTGGTACCTTTCTTGGTCACTCGTCGTGCGGTGGGGAAGGTTATACACTGACAGCCTGTGCGGAGTTACTATTTTTAGCCAAAACGTTCGGTAGTAGTTCGCAAAACGTCCAAAAATAGTTTGTAGAGAAGCCATATCAGAATTTCCGTCACCATTTTCAGTATTTGAACTTAATTCTGCATAGCACCACTCAAACATAGTCGCAATGTCCTCTTCGGGTAATAAAGGCAGGTTCTTTACCCTCTGAGAAAAGATTCTCGCATCTTCATTTCTTTCCAGAATTCTGGTCAACCCGTTTTCCTTTTCCCACTTCGTGAGGCTCTTAAGTAAGGGTTAAAATTTCGCATTCAATCTCATTGAATAATAATCCTAACTCTCATTGAGAAAATCTCCAATAAGGGCTTCCGAGATATGACTTTAAACGAAAAAATCTGTTGTTGACTCATGACATGTTTCTCAGCAGTTCTTTGGAATTTCTGTGAACTATTTGGAATTGTTGGAAATTGTTAAGAATTCCTAGGAATTTTTAAGAATCTCCATGTGCTCTTTAGAATTTGCGTGTATTCTTTCCATTTCCAAGGTATCCTCAAAAATTCTCAGCGATCCTTCATAAATTCGAGCAATTTATTTGTGTGTGTATAGTAAATATTTCGAATTCCCAGAAATTCTTAAAAATTCTCATCCCTCGTTTCAAATTCCAAGCAATTCTTGATAGATTGAAGGAATTTCCAGAAATTCTCCTAATTCCCCTGATTTCTAGAAAGTCAACGTAGCGATGATAAAAGGCTGACTTGATACGTAAACACACTTTGACGTTTAAATCAAAAGGGTAATAATAGTTACATAATTAGAGTGGAAAAGGCACCCCTTCACATTGCACTTCTCAATGTACTGGCGATTATCCCCGTCCTCACACCTCTTGTGGTACGTCTCTTTGGCTGTATTCATGAGAGCCAACTCGAAGTCCGTAAACACCAAAACTGGACGAATAAATGGAGCCAACTCTCTCACTTTTTCGAACACAGATTTGTAGGCTGCAGTTGTCTTGTGGCTCATAATCACCCAAGCGAATGGTATTGCCTATTCGAAATTTTATAATGTTCAAACTTCAAAATCAAACTCGTTCTGTTTGGAGTACTTATGAAATATGGTGTTCGTTTTCATCTCCCGTGACGTGCCACTCTCTAATCATAACCCCAATTATCCTCTTTCTCTCACCCCATTCTTCTTCGACCCCTCCCCAATCCCTCTTTATCATACTCTATTCGTCTTTTTCCTACACCACCTTTCAACCCCTCACCATTCCATCATCTGCATCAATCTTCCTTGCCATAAAATCCCTTCTATACCACACAAGAATCCATTCCAACCCCTCCACCCACTCCTAATCACTCCTACACTTATCTTCCACGCTCCGTCCCTGTCCCCTACCATCCTATTGTACCTCTACTTACTCTCTTCATCCGCCTAAACACCCTAAAACTACCACTGTACCCCGCCTCCTCTAATCTTTGTCCCTCACCAGCACCCTTTCTCTTTTAGTCTGGGAGCTACGTACCTTCCCGTATGCAATGAGATGTCCACGAAAAATTAAGGGATAATCTTATGTATTTTGAGCACTGCAAAACAACAAATTGTCGACGGCGCGAAGTCGGGTTTCCAGGCCGAGGACTCATCAGCATCAACGCAAATCAGGCTGTAGTTTAGTTTTTAAGAAATAAGGGCGTTTCCTCTTTTTCAAAAAATATTCATTAGTTCAAGAGTTCTTAACATCGAAAGTTGGCAAAAAAACGTTGAATTTTCGTCTTTCAAAAAATCATAACTTCTGAAGTAAGCAATCAACGAAAAGATTACTAGATATCTTTTCTTCTTAAAATAAGCTATATTTTAGGATAAAATATTATTCAACACGATGAAATCATTTTCTCATAATTTGTTCAAATTATTCCATATTTATAAATTTTTGGGTAATTTTTAACCCAAATTTTTATCACTATAACATCTGTTTCGTACATTTTTATTTTTTATAGGAAATTGTGTTATATAATTACTTCATTATTGGCGTCTCCCACGAAAGTCACCACCTGGTATACACCGTCCAGTTGTGGAGCTATGTAGAAAGTTCCATCAACTTTGATGATGTTCGTATTCTTCAATTCGATCATCAACCCTGGAGAATTGAAAAGAACATGCGCAAATCCATCTTCATCAACAATCGATGAAATTTCTATTTTATAGTGAGCATTTATAACACTTCCACGTTCCGGCCCATTTTTGCGGAATGGAATACTGTAAAGTATCCTTCCACAAGCCGTTGGTAAGGACATTCGCCAAATCCACAATGTGCTTGGCCATGGGTGGGAACTTGTTCTTAGTCCAAGTTCTTACTTTGTCCACCATTGTTTTATCTGGAACCACTGTTCCTAACTCTGGGTATCTAAAAGAATATTAAAAATATCGCGTAAGGAGTGGATGATTGAATTAAGGTCATAGCAAATCAGGAGAAACCTGCGAATTCTGAAAGATGTCGAATGATCAATCTTCCTTTTTTTGTTTTTTATTAAGTACTATTCTCCCACCTTCAAATAATAAGCTAACCTTTTTGAAACCCTATCAAAATCACGAAATTTTCATGAAACCTGGAGAAAATATCAAAGATACTAACCTTTCCCGAACATGTTTTATCAAATCCCGAGGCTGTCCAACTCTTGATTGAGATGCCTCAAAGCAAGCAGTGTTCATTCTTGCTCTCGGGATATTCGGCAAACAATGATGATTATATTGGTGATGATGATGTTTTTAGGGTTCGAATCCCAAAGGATGCCTCTTCCCTCACAAAACACAGGAAACTTGGAGAACTCGCAAACTATGGTCCTATATCGTTTGGAATTTTATTGTTGATAGAAAAGCAAAGCTCTTTGACAGTAACGCGTTACTTTCAGATACTCAGCGGATACGTTCTGTAAATGTTACGTAGCAAACAGGGAGCATTTCAGCATAACATTGTTACAACCGTGTTCTATAACAATTACAGAACATGAAGTTCACACTGTTCTATAACGCTGTAACTGTAAGGATACGTGACGGTTCTGGAACACGTTGCGACGTTGTTCTATAACGCTGTTACTGTAAGGATATGTATCAGTTCCGGATTTCTGTGATGTAACCAGTATAGAATTCCCGTTACAGTGAATAAGAGAAGTTATTTTAGTAAATGGGAACAAAAATTTATGGGATTGTTACAGAAGGATCGCAGAACAAATTCACATGGTAACGCTGTTAAACCACCATTACAGAACCATTTTACTCTGTCACCCTGTTCCTTAATTGACCTCAAAATATTTGTTGACATTTAAAGCCGTGCCAGAAATGTTACAGAACGACTACAGAACGAGTTCACTATGGATCACTGTTGCCTATGTGTTACAGTACTATTACAATACATTGGCCCTATGTAACCTCGTTCCTTAACTGTGCTTAAAATACTTTCTAATATGTAACGCCGTTCCGAAATGTTACAGAACTATTCTAGAACGAATTTCGTTGTAACACTGCTACATATGTGTTACGGCACTATTACAGAAAAACGTTCTTCTGTAACCATGTTCCTAAATAAATCAAGAAATACTTTTTCACATATAACGCGGTTACAGGATTGTTACTGAACAATTACAGAACAGTTTGTTACTGGTTGGCGCACTGTTAAATATGTGCTACTGCACTATTACAGGGCGTGGCTATTTTGTAACGAATTGTCATTAATATATTCTTACATTCTCATCATTATGAGAAGGTATTAGATTTGTGTAAAATTTGCCCCCCCCCTCCGTTTTTGTCAAATGTCCACGTTTTGAGACCCCCTGAACCCAGGAAAATGGTTTTTACGAATGTGTCTGTCTTTCTGTAAGTCTGCCTGTCTGTCTGTCTGGATGTATGCATGTATGTATGTATGTATGTATGTATGTATGCATGTATGTATGTATGTATGTATGTATGTATGTATGTA
>WSXT02130150.1:0-24843 GCA_011762715.2 Neuroterus valhalla
TTAGAGGGCTAAAGAATATTGTAAAAACTTATGTAAAAGTATACAATGAAGGCAATAAATACTATACTATACTATAACTCCTCATCATGCCTGTTTTATCTGGCAGTGTTATACTGTGAATATAAATTTACATATCGATTCATTCTTAAAACTTATATTTTTTCAATTATATCTTCGATTTCATCAATAGGCTTCAACGATCTTTTGTGCATAAAAAATGACTTGATAAGGATGGAGATCGAACTTCTTTTAAAATCAACAAAATTTTGAAAAAATAGAAATATTCGAAATATTCCTAAAATTAAGACCACTGAAATAAGTGTGAATGATGATAACTATTATGATGTCTGAAATAAATTTGAAATATCTCATTCGACACAAGGACAAAAATTTGAAACAAGATTTGATAACAAGTATCTCGCAAAACCGGAAGTAGAGAGTGATTTCAGATTTAATTTTAAAAACGTGCTGATTAATTACGTTTGGACGGTTTGTACAATTTAGTTTCAGGTCCTCTACCGGAAAAATTAAACTGTAGTGGGCGTTTGCGTGATTCACGAAATTAATCTTTTTATTTTTCTAAAGGAAAATATAACTTTTTAAATATTCAATTAATATTTATTATTTATTTTAAGGAGAAAAACAGTTGAGAAATACAATATTATTTGAAGATACAAATCCTGAAAAATAACGTAAATAAAACAAAAAAATGTCAACACTTATTCATGTTGAAATATATTTTCTCGTAAAAGACAATGGAAGATAAGAATCGAGCAATTTTAAGAAATTTTATCGTTCGAAAGAATGGAGAATCAAAATTGGAAAAATTTAACAATAAGCATAAAGATGTTGCTAAAAGTGATAAGGAACATTAATTTGAATGTTTATAGTTATTATTAATTATTATTATTATTCGTCATTAGTTATAATTATTTCGTATAAAATGAATGGTTTGAATTAATATAATAAATACATTCTAAGCAGCTGAACTTTTGGGCCAAAATGACGATTATTTTCGTAAGTAGTTGAAATAAAAAACAAAAATTTATTTTTAATCAAGGCATCACGTCTCCACTCTAAAAAGTCATTTTCGGTTCAAAGGGTTGAGTTTTCAACAAAATAGCTGAATTTTCTACCTGCTTATTGAAAAATGGATTTTAAAAAAGAGATTTAGTTTCTACAAAAAAAAAGTATTCCACAAAATGCATGAATAATTAATATTCAACTAAATAGTTGAATTTTGAAAAAAAAACCTTGGTTTTCAACCAAGAATTGAAAATTTTAATTTCCGGCAAGACATTACTCTGCAACGCAAAAAAATTCAACCAGCTGAATTTAAAGGAAAAAGAAGATTTTTTAACAAAATATATAAATCCTACACAAAAAATATAACTTGATAAAGTTTTTCTTTCAAAGTAACATGTCAAAGGTTTCAGAACACAATGACCTTTAAACCGGAGAAGATAAACTTACAAGAATAAAATACATAGATAGTTAAATTTTCAATTCAAAGAATCAGTTTTTGAGAAAGAGAATAAACATCTTTTTAACCAGTTGATTTTAACCAAAAAGATGAAGTTTTAACAGATTAGTTGAATCCTCAATCGAAAACATAATTTATCTACAAGAAAAGATCAACTATCATTGAGAAAAGAGTCGAATTTTTAGTTTGAAGAATTGATATTAAAGGAAAAAGAAAAAATATTCGATTGTAAAATTTTAAATAAAAGATTCATTTCCTTCAGGTCTTTTAACTTTCTACAAAATATGAGTTTCAAAGAATAGAGTTAATTCTTGCGCAAATAGTTAAATTTTCAGAAGAGTATGTTACTTATTGAATAAATAGTTGAATTTTTTTCCAGAATAATATAATTCTACATAAATTAAATGAGTTTTCAAGAAAAAAGTTTATTTTCATCCAAATTGTTACATTTTCAATCCAAGAAGATGAAATTTCCACAAAACATTTAATTTGAGCAACTATTTAAGTTTTCAACAAAAAAAATATCCGAAGGATCAACCATTGTTGTCTTTGAAGTTTTTAAATTCATCTTGGATTCTTTGCATTCTTTTGATTCCACAAATGCATTTGAATTCTATGAAGACTATTGAAAAATTTTTAAGTCTTTTAGAGTCTTCGGAAGTCTTAAAAATCCTTTCTAAATTATTGGAGTCTTTCAAATACTTTCAAAGTATTTAGAGTCTTTGAATTCTAATGAATTTCTTCGAATATGGAGTTTTTGGCTTCTTTCGAAATCACTTGGAGTCTTTCGAATTCTTTTCAAGGCTTTGAAGTCTTCAGAATTCTTCTGAGGTCTTTAAAATTCTTTTGTATCAATTGAAGCCTTTTAAAAACTTTCAAAGTATTTAAAGTCTTTGAATTTAATTCAATTCATAAATTCTTTGAAGCCTTCTGAATTCTTTTGAAGTCTTCCGAAGTCTTTGAATTCTATCGAATGCATTTGAATTCTAAAGAGACTCATAAATATTTTTGAAGTTCTTGAAGTATTCTAAAGTCCTTGAATTCCATTGAATTTATTCGATTTTCATGGAGACTTTTGCTTCCTATAGAAGTAGTTTTGAGCCTTTTCAATTCTTTGAAAGTCTTAAAAATCTTCAGAATTCTTTCAAAGTCTTCAAAATTCTTTTTTATTAATTGTAGTCTTTTAAAAACTTTCAAATTATTTAAATTGTTTGAATTCTATTGAATTTATTTCAATTCGTTTGAATTCTTTAGAGCCTTTTGAATTCTTTTGAAGTCGTCCGAAGTCTTTGAATTTTATCGAATGCATTTGAATTCTATAAACACCTTTGGATACTTTTAAAGTCATTGAAGTATTCTGAAGTCTTTGAATTCTATTGAATTTCTTCGAATTTCATGGAGATTTTCGTCTTCTTCAGAAGTCATTTGAAGCCTTTTATATTCTTTGAAAGTCTTAAAAGTCTTCAGAATTCTTTTGAAGTCTCCAAAATTCTTTTTGATTAATGGGAGTCTTTTAAAAACTTTCAAAGTATTTTCAGTCTTCGAATTCTATTATATTTGTTTGGATCCATTTGAATTCTCCAAGGACTTTCGAATTCTTCTGGAGTCTTCAAGTCTTTTGAAGTCTTTGAATTCTAGCGATTGGATTTGAATTGTATGAAGACTCTTGAATACTTTCTAAGTCTTAGAAGTATTCTGGAGTCTTTGAATTCTATTGAATTTATTTGAATTTCATGGAGATTTTTGTCTTCTTCAGAAATCATTTTACGTCTTTTAAATTCTTTCCAAGTCTTTAAAAAGTCTTTTGAGTTCCGAGGATTCTATGAAGACTTTTGAATTCTATTGAACTGAACCGATTGAAAAAAATTGAAAAATAAAAAGTCTTATATGAAGACATTAAAATTCTTTCAAAAATCCATTGGAGTCTTTTGAGTTTACTGATTTTTTTGGAGTCTTTTGAAACATCTGGAAGTTATTTAAAGTCTTCCGAATTCTTTAAAAAAAGTTCTGAATTCACTTTAAAGCCTTTCGACTTCTATTAATGTCTCATGAATTCTTTGAATTCTTTTGAATTCTCCCAATGTGATGTGAAGTTTTCTGAATTCACTCCTTAATTTTCAAGTCTAGTGTACATAAAAATATCCGGTGTTTAATCCCTTACAAACCAGTTTTATTTCTGGATCCAAATAAATAAATTAGGTATTTCCTGAAATTATTCATTGAAAAAATATAAAATTTTCGAACCCATATAAAGATTTTCAATTATATCGTTGCTCCCCATAAAGAAAGTTCCACAAACTTAATTAAACACTTAAACCCGGAAGCGTGAAATTGTCTAGGCATTCTTTGATGCGATCCTCGAGATCTCTGTAAATCCCACAAAGCCCAGAATAATAATACCCATCCTGAATCCTTTATCGGAATGTGAATTCCTACACGCCTCTTCCTAGAGTCTTATTTGAAATTCACCTTTGTTTTTTTTTAATTTTCTTGGAGTCTTATGAAATCTTTTGAATTCTCTTGAAGCCTTCTAAATTTCCTGGAGGTTTTCTGAATTCCTTCCGAAGTCTTTTAAGTAATTTGAATTTTGAAGACTTCAAGATTCTTTAGAATTTCCTTTTTGAATTTTTTTTAGGTCCTCAGAGCTTTTCGAAGTCTTTTGAATTCTCTTGAAGCCTTCTAAATTTCCTGGAGGTTTTCTGAATTCCTTCGAAGTCTTTTAAGTATTTTGAATTTTGAAGACTTCAAGATTCTTTAGAATTTCCTTTTCGATTTTTTTGAAGTCTTCAGAGCCATTTGAAGTCTTTTGAATCCTCTTGGAACCTTCTAAATTCCCTTGAGGTCTTCTGAATTCCTTTGAAGTCTTTTAAGTATTTTGAATTTCGAAGACTTCAAGATTCTTTGGAATTTTCTTTTCGTATTTTTTTGAATTTTTCAGAGTCTTTCGAAGCCTTTAGAATTCTCTTGAAGCCCTCTTAATTCCCTTGAAGTATTTCAAAGTCTCTTGAATTTTATCGAATTCTTTCAAAGTCTTCTGAAGTCTTTTGAGTTCTTTTAAAGTATTCTAAATTCGCTCGAGGTCTTCTAAATTCTTTTGAAGTCTTTTGAGTATTTTGAATTTTGAATTTTGAAGACTTCAAGATTCTTTGGAATTTCATTTTCGAATTTTTTTAAGTCTTCACAGTCTTTCGAAGTCTTTAGAATTCTCTCGAATCCCTCTAAATTCCCTTGCTGTTTTTCAAAGTCTGTCGAATTTTCTTGAATTCTTTCAAAGTCTTCTGAAGTCTTTTGAGTTCTTTTAGAGTATTTCGAATTCCCTCGATGTCTTCTGAATTCTTTGAAATCTTTGGAGTATTTTTGATTACCTTGAAGACTTGGAAATTCTTTGAAATTTTCATCTCGAATTTTTTTGAAGTGTTCAGAGTCTTCTGAATCCTCTTGAAGCCTTCTAAATTCCCTCAAAGTCTTTTGAAGTCTCTAGAAATATCTTGTATTCTTTCAAAGTATTCTGTAATCTTTTGAATTCTCTTGAAGCCTTCTGAATTCTCTTGGAGCCTTCGGAATTCTCTCGAGGTCTCCTGACTTCTTTTGAAGTCTTTTAAGTCTTTTCAATTCCTTTGAAGACTGCAAGATTCTTTGGAATTTTCTTTCCGATTTTTTTTTAAGTCTTCAGAGTCTTTCAAAGTCTTTTGAAATCTCTCTGAGCCTTCTAAATTCCTCCGAAGCCTTTTGGAAACTTTTGAGTTTTCTTGAATTCTCTTGAAGTCTTTTGAATTCTTTTGAATTCTCTTAAAGCCTTCTGAATTCCCTCAAGGTCTTGTGAATTCTCCTGAAGTCTTTTGAGTACTTTTGATTGCCTTGAAGACTTGAAGATTGTTTGGAATTTTCGTTTCGAATTTTTTTCAGGTCTTCAGAGTCCTTCGAAGTCTTTTGAATTTTCTTGAAGCCTCCTGAATTCCTTGGAAGCCTTCTGAATTCTCTTGGAGCCTTTTAAATGTCCTCGAGGTCTTCTGAATTCTTTTGAAGTCTTTCGAGTAATTTCAATTCCCTTGAAGATTCAAGATTCTTTGAAATTTTCCTCCTGAATTTTCTTGGATTCTTTCAAAGTCTTCTGAAGTCTTTCGAATTCTCTTGAAGCCTCTTGAATTCCCTTGGAGTCTCTTGAATTTTCTTGGATTCTTTCGAAGTCTTCTGGAATCTTTTGCAGCCTTCTGAACTTCCTCGAAGTCCTCTAAATTCCCTTGAAGTCTTTTGAAAATTTTAGAAGATTTAGTTTGTAATCCCTTGATTAGTTCTGAAAACTTTTGGCTTCTCCTGAAGTCTTTTGAATTCTGTTGCAGTTTTTTGAAGTCTTTGAACTCTATCAAATTCTTTTGAGTTCTATAAAGAATTTGGGAGTCCTTCAGATTCGCTCGAAGACTCTTGAGTTCTTCCAGTTTCTTGGGCGTTGTTGAGTTCAATAAGAAAAATTTGAATTCTATAGAGACTTTTGAAGTCTTTCAAAATTTTTTTAATTCTCTTCAAGTGTTATGAATTGTTTTTTATTCTTTCGAGTTTCATGAAGGCATGCAAAATATTTAGAATTCTTTCGAATATTTACAGGTCTTTCAAAGTCTCAAGAATTCTTCAATTTTTAAAATAATTTTTCCAAATTCTTCCGAAGTCTTTTCAATTCACCGTATGTTTCGAAAATTCTTTTGATTTATTTGAAATCTTTTAAAGTCTCTTGCATTCTTCTGAAGTTTTTGAAATTTTATTGAGTTCTTTTGAATTCTTGGAAGACTTTCGAAGTGAATGAATTCTTTTGAATTCTTCCAAAATCTATGACGATTTCTGAGATCTTCTAAGTCTTTTGAATATACTTCGGAACCTTTTGATTTTTTTGGGAGTCTCTACAATTCTGCTGAATGATTGGAAGTCTTTTGAGCTATTCCACTTTTTGAGATTCAATTGCAATTTTTTCAAAGAGTTTTGTCTTAACTCTGGAGCCTCTTGAATTCTTTTGATATATTTGAAGTCTTTAAATTCTAGCAAAATTTTTTTGATCCTCTCGAAGTGTTTTAAATTCTTTTGAATTATATGGGGATTTTTGAAATATTTCGAAGTCTTACGAATATTTTGATGTTTTTTGGAGTCTTAAGAATCCTCTGATTATTTTTTATTCTCTTGAATTTCTAAAAATGTTTCGAATTCACCCTGAAGTGTTAAAAACTCTTCTCAGTTGTTTGGGATCTTTCGAATTCTCTTGAAGTTTTAAAATTTTATTGAATTCTTCCAAATTCTATGAAGGTTTTTGACAACTTTCAAGTCTTGAATTCATCTTGAATGCTTTCAATTTCCTTTCGAATCTCTAGAACTCTGTTGAAATATTGAAAGTAATTTGTAATTTTTTTGCAATTTTTTCAAAGAGTTTTAAATTCACTACGAAGTATTTTGAATTATTTCGAAGTATCGTGAATTGCTTGAATTTTTTGGGAGTCTTTTAAAAATTTGTAGAGTATTTCGAATTTTTCCGAAGTCCTTTAATTGTTCTTTGACTTTTTTTATTCTTTTGTAACTTTTTTCAAAGAGTTTTAAATGCACCCCGGAGTATTTCGAATTATTTGTTGACTAGTGAATTCTTTGAATTCGTTGAGTCTTTTGAAGTTTTGTAGAGTATTTCAAATTCAATTCGGATCCTTTTGAATTTTCCTGAAATCTCTAGAATCCTGTTGAATTATTAAAAGTCTTTTGAGTTCTTTGATTTTTTAAATTATTCTATTATTTCTTTCAAAGAGTTTTGTATTCACCCTGAAGTGTCTTAAATTCTTTTGATTTATTCGAAGTCTTTCAATTCTATAAAAATTTTTTTTTTCTCTTGAAATATTTTTAACTCTTCCGAATGTTTTGAAGTTTTTTGAAGTCTTATGAATCCTCTAATTTTTTTTTATTCTCTCAAAGTCTTAAAAATACTTGGAATTCACCCTGAAGTGTTGGAACTTCTTTCCAGTTGTTTGGGATCTTTTAAATTCTTTTGCAATTTCTTGAAGTTTCTAAATTCCATTGAATCCTTCCAAATTCTATGAAGTTTTTTGACAACTTTCAAGTCTTGAATTCATCTTGAATGCTTCCAATTCCCCTTCGAATCTCTAGAACACTGTTGAATTATTGAATGTGTTTTGAGTTCTTTGATTTCTAGAAATCCTTTTGTAATTTTTTCGAAGAGTGTTAAATTTACTACGAAGTATTTTGAATTATTTTGAAGTCTCGTGAATTGTTTGAATTTTTTTAGAGTCTTAAAAATTTGTAGAGTCTTTCGAATTCTTCCGAAGTCCCTAAATTATCAATTGAAAACATCATATATTTCAAGCCCCATTTAAATATTTTCAATCAAGTCGTTGCTCCCCATAAAAAAAAATTCCACAAACTTAATCGAATGCTTGAAACCGGAAGCTCAAAATATTGTCTAGGGATTCTCTAATGCAATCCTCGAGATCTCTGTAAATTCCACAAAGCCCAGAATAATAATACCCATCCTAAGCTCTTTATGGAAATGTAAATTCCATTCAGATATAAAAGCTCTGGATATCCTTGAATATAAAAGCCACCCCTTAACCGCAGAACGTGACCAAGAGGGGTAAGAAATTAATCAAGGAAAGTGCGCGCAAGCGTTCTGAACTTGGGAAAATATGTAACATCCTCTAAGCCACCATTGTTCTAGCTTTTATATTAAAAAAGTTATCTGCCATACGTTCCATTATTTCAAAATAATATCCGTCAAATTAGGAAATTGTAATTTCGATAGAATGATTCAAAAATCAATATTCTCTATTAAAAAAATAAGATAAAATTAATCGATTTAAATTTTCTCAAGTATTATCAAGTTATCAAAAACATGCCACATGGATTACGAACCTTCCTTCTCTTATCGGTGATATTTTCCATTCATTTTTTAGGGCTGAAATTCGGGCGGCAGCGACCTGGCCCGGAATTTAAACGATTTCGGAACTGTTGTTCATGAATTTATTGATCCATGTGTGGAAGAAACTGTCCGAGGATTCGAATTTCGAACTGTTAAGGTGGAAAATCGGCTCAAAAACTCAACATGTCCTACACTAGTCCCGGTCGTCACGCAACTATCCTATATTTTATATGGGAGCTACGTGAACCCCTGCGCGGTTGACTTGGTTGTACGCGCAAGCCCTTGACAGTGACCGACGAAAAACCGGAGAACATTTTCCACAGACTGATTCTTCCGGTCGATAAAAAACAGACGAATACGACTTCGGATTAGGTTGACCCACAAAAATCACCTTCCGAAGGGACACCTCCAACCTGTTGACTTGCTCAGGAAGAAAAGCCAAGAAGAACAAAAAATCAACCAAATTATTCAAATTCAAACTTGAAAGAGTAATTTTCTACCAAAAGAGAAGAATTTCTGAAGGAATATATGAACTTCTAAATAAAAAGGTTGCATTTTCAATTTAAGAGTGGAAAAAAGAAAGAAGAGCCAAGAAGAAAAAAGGGCATTACTACCGGAAAACAAAAGCTTCTGAAAAAACATCTAAATTTTCAACCAAATTGTTACGTTTTTAACCTTCAAAAAAAATTTGCAACTTAAAAATTAATTTTTTGATTGACAAGATCAATTTCGACATAAAATATTCATTTCAACAAGAAAATTACATTTTCAACCGAGGGGTTATTAATCTTCACGCAAAAAAATTATTGATTACAATCTTCAACGTAGTAATTAAAGTTGAACCAGGACGTTCAATATCTAACTTGAAACAGAAATTTTCTACCAAAAGAGGAGAACTTCTAAACAAGTACATGAATCCCTAACTAAAAAGTTGAATTTTCAAACTAGAAGGAAAGAAGAAAGAAAAAAAAACCGAAAAGAACAAAAATCAACCAAATTGTTCAATTCCCAACTCGAAAAGCTAATTTTCTCCAAAAAGAAAAGGATACCAAATTGTTCAATTTTCAACTCAAAAAAGGAATTTTCTAACAAAAGAGGAGAACTTCTAAAAAAGTGCATGAGTTTCTACATAAAAAGTACAGTTTCAATCCAAAACGAAAGGAAAAGTAAAGAAAAGTCAAGAAGAAAAAACAATCAACCAAATTATTATAATGCAAACTTGAAAGAGTAATTTTCTACCAAAAGAGAAGAATTTCTGAAGAAATAAATGAATTTTTAACTAAAAACATTGCATTTCAATTTAAAAAAAAGGAGAGCAAAGAAGAAAAAAAAACGAAATGTCAAATTTTCATCTGAAGAAAGGACATTACTCCTGGAAAACAAAAGCTCCTGAAAAAATATCTAAATTTTCAACCAAATTGTTACGTTTTCAACCGTAAAAAAAAAACTTACAACTAGAAAATTAATTTTTTGACTGACAAGATCAATTTTGATATAAAATTTTCATTTCAACCAAAAAAATACATTTTCAACTAAAGGGTTATGGATCTCCACGCAAAAAAATTATTTATAACAACCTTCAACGCAGTTATTAAAGTTGAACCAGAATGTTCAATTTCTAACTTGAAACGGAAATTTTCTATCAAAAGGGGAGAACTCCTGAAAAAGTAGGTACATAAATCCCTAACTGAAAAGTTGATTTTTCAATCCATAAGGACAAAAGAGAAAAAAAGCCGAGAAGAACAAAAATCAATCAAATTGTTCAATTTCCAACTGAAAAAATTCATTCTTCTACCAAAAGTGAAGAACTTCTTAAGAAATACCTGAACTTCCAACTAAAAAGTTGGATTTAAACTCAAGAGGGGAAAACATGAAGGAAAGAGGAGATGAAAAAAAATCAACCAAAATGTTAAATTTCTAACTTGAAAGAGGAATTTTCTACCAAAAGAGTAGAACCTCTGAAAAAAAACATGAATTTCTAACTGAAAATTCTTATTTTTAATCTAAAAACAAATAAAAAGGGTAAGAAACCCAATAAGAACCAAAAACCAAGCATATTGTTCAATTTCCAAATCAAAATTGGAATTTTCTCCCAAAATGAAAGAATACCAAATTTTTCAATTTTCAACTGAAAAGATTCATTTCCCTGCCAAAAGAAAAGAACTTATGGAAAAGTTCATGTATTTGTAACCAAAATGTTGCATTTTCAACCCGAAAGGATAAAAAGAAAGAAAAAAACGCCGAAAAGAACGAAAATTAACCAAATTTTTCAATTTCCAAAATCTAAAAAGTCGTATTTTCAATCCAAAAGGAAAGGAAAAAGGAAGAAAAGCCAAGAAGAAGAAAAAAATCAACCAATATACTCCCTCTACTCCATCACGTGATAAGTGACTATTTGCACGCATTTCAGATCTTCAGATCTGTCTGTTCGGTTCGGCTCGATTCCTCTGGCATCGAACTGATGGGCCTATGACAAAGCTACCGAACGCATCCTCAGGTTGCGGATAGAGGGTCCCTGTACCGAGTGTTTTTGCTGAATGCGGTCACGAAAGCTAATAAGCAGTCGCGGACAATTCTCCAGGGATGATCCCGCAGTAAAAGCTCCCAAGCTAAGGCGTAAACAACCTTGCTGAAGGCTGCTGGGCACCAGGGAGTGGTGTCCTTTTCGGATTTCTCCAGGATACCGGGTGACCTTCTTGAGTATGCAGCCTTGCTCTTGCATGAGGGCTCTGCGAGGGTGGACAATCCTTTCCCTAGCTACTAGTGGGAATGACTATGGAAACACAAAACTCAAATCCAGTTACGAATGCGGTTCAAAATGATCGAACGCGCAGAGCACTCGACAATGGTTCGGCCAGTATTGTCGATCGTTCCAGAGTTTGGGGTACTGAATTAGATGGAAGCACGATGACGAACCGGCAAGACAATCGACGTTCTTTATGAACGGATCAACTTGATAATGACCTGCTTAGTTGCTATGATGCCAGTATTGCCCCTAACCGCAGAGGTTACATGGTGCGCCTGCTTTCTCAACAGCTGCCAGAACAAGCCACAGACGAAAATCAGGAAGCGACATTGAGACCAACTGCTAAAACAAGACTCCCCTTGAGAGACGATGGCGATTTTAGAACAAGGAGAAACGTTAACATTCAGGTTCCTCCCAAGCCCCATGATCTGGCAGCACTTTGTTGACGAAATACAAGTACTATCTGACGCAAGGGGGAGAATTAAAAAGAGGGAGGGATGAGTCAGGGAGAATCAAAAGTTTCTCGCTGACCCATCGCGCCTCTTTAGCGATCCTCCTGTTTTTGTCAAAAACACAACCAAGGCCCCTAAAAAGTGGAGACATTTTAAAGAGAGTAATGTTTACGAAGTAAAACATCCATTGAATGAAGGCACTGAGAACATCATACGTTTCAAGGAGCTGTGCAGTATTAAGTATTAAGGGGCACGAAGAACTTCTCCGCTGCTGGTCCAGATTGTATTGAGAACTTTTGGTGGAAGAAGTTCGCTTCTACACACCAACATCTGGTCCGCATCTTTACCTCATATTTAAAGTCGGAGATCCCTATTCCGCAGTGGCTGGTATTAGGACGAACTGTACTCCTACCGAAGAAAGGCGAGCTGTCCAACCCAAGGAACTACAGGCCAGGATAATTGGACCTGTATGGAGTGAGATTAACGAACAACGAGGATCAAAAAGAGGCGCAGCAGGCTGTCGGGAAAACCTGTTGATCTACAGGAGTGTCTGCAAAGATGCTGCAAACCACAAATGCAATCTCTTGGTGGCCTCTTTGGAAGAACCAGATTTACTATCACTTCTGGAAAACATCGTGTGACTAACAACCCTGTCACTTTCTAAAGAGGTGTCTTTCAGGGTGACGCCATGAGCGGAACTAATGTTCGTGAGCATAGGGTCACTCATGTATTTTATATGGATGACTTAAAGATCTATGCTTCTGGAATAGAACATCTTGAATATGCTCTTAGTATCGTCAGGAGGTACAGACGAGAAATCGGTATGGACTTTGGATTGGATAAGTGTCCCAAGATTCATCTGAAACGTGGAAGAATAGCTGGTATAGATAAGGACCCTGAGCTTGTTGACCGAAGTGCTATTAGACACTTTAGCGCTGGAGAAACCTACAAATACCTGGGCATGCCTAGGAGCCGCATTAAGGATACAACATCAGTAAAGGAGGCTCTCCAAAGCAGATACAAATACCTGCTCCGACGGATTTGATCGTCCAACTTGTCGGCGTTAAACAAGATATCTGCGACTAACGTTCTTGCCGTCCCAGTTCTACTCTATTCGTTTGGGATGGTTCCATGGACGAAGAACGAGCCCAAGGCCCTCGATATTACTGCGCGCAAGATGATGCATACGAAAAAAAGCTTGCACATCAACTCGTCCGTTCCACGCTTATACATCGCACGTCGTAAAGGCGGACGCGGACTTCTCAATCTTTAATATCTTTACAACGGAATTATCCTAAGTACTGTTCATGTCATCGCGAACGGTAGAGATCCTCTCTAGGCAATGGTCAGGAATCACGAAATGAGTGGAGATGGAGCGTTCCTGTACAAAGCCGCGGAGCAGGCAGCTGAAAACCTTGGCCTGAATCTCAACATCAGGAGTGAGGACAGTGCATTATTACATCGAGATGCCTCACTTCTGAAAGCACAGGTGAAAAAAGCGGAGGCCAAAATTTCCTGGAACAACATGAAAACAAAGTGATGCACGGAACTTATACAAAATTGTAAACGATCAATCCTTGTCACATGAATGAACGTTTGCTTTTCTCCCATCATCTGGACTCGATTCAGGAACAGAGTTTTATTTTCGCGTGTCAGGACGGTCTGATTTTCGCCTCAGAATACCGTAGAAGCATATTACGTCAAGATTTTCCCAGCGATAGGTGCAGGGCGTTTCTTAAACTCCCCGAGCACCTATGGCATATACTATCGAATTGTCCTATTCACACAGGAACGGCGTATTTGTACATACACCACGCTGCCTTAAGAGTGCTTTACCACCATCTTTGTTGCTCTTATGGCGTTGGCCGCGATCCTGCTCTGCTGAACGCTCCAAGGGGGATAGGGTCTATTGTTGAGAATGAGGAGTGCCGAATCTACAGGAACTACGATTTTTCGACGATAGTCCCTATCCAACACACAAGACCCGACATCGTGCTCCTTGACAAACGTGACGGAACTATGTTCTTAATGGAATTTTTGGCCCCGGTCGACTACAACATCAAAGGCAACGAAACCGACAAAAAGGAGAGGTACAAAGATCTCAGGGAACACCTGCAGCGGCTTTATCAAGGATATTCAGTTAAATTAATTGTACTCATCATCGGTGCTCTTAGAAGTGCGACGCCTCTACTGGTTAGTAATCTGCAAGCCATATGCGTGTAGAGACAGACTTAGGCCTGGGCCGACCCAAGCCCGGGCCGCGAAGAAAGTGATTTATTAGAAACCATTGATTTCTCCGAGATTCCAGATCTTGAATCTATGTAAAAAATTTCTATTGATAATTAATAAAATATAATAAAAATCAATAAATCACTATTGTTTTTACTTACAAATATTGTTATAGATTTTATCTTAATAACATTTTCGGAAAAGGGACTTATTATGGCAGAAATTTTAATTGGAAGGGTTGCTATGTTCAGACCACAATAGGTTCCTATGAGGGCTGCCTTTATAAGGGAAAGCTGTTGGGACACCTTACAAAGTCCCAATATTAAAAGGGACTATTATAGGGAAATTTCTACACAGGTCTAGCAAATTACATTGCTTTTGAAACTATTTTTTTATT
Source organism: Neuroterus valhalla (assembly GCA_011762715.2). Lineage (NCBI taxonomy): Eukaryota > Metazoa > Arthropoda > Insecta > Hymenoptera > Cynipidae > Neuroterus > Neuroterus valhalla. The sequence continues at coordinate 14,209 of WSXT02130150.1, forward strand.
CCTACCATTTACATTGTGGCCGCAGATGGTCATAAAAATTCAAAATTTTTCTTCTATCCTAAAATAAAACATTTCCAGAAATCACCAGAAGTGCTTTTAAGGATAAAAGAAGTTAATTTCATATTCGAATATTCATTTTTGATGTTGTTGAAAATTAATCCTTTCACATAAAAATTGAAGTATAGCTGAAGGTTCATTTCTGTTGCAGTTCGTCTTTTTATTCAAAAATTTAATTGTTAACTCAAAAGGGCGAAACTTAAACATAATTAGGTTGAATGTTTGCCTCTTCGAGTTCAAAATTCAAGTAAAAAATATGTCTTTTTTTATTGAATTTTCAACAATCTAGTTGATTCATTTTCCTACCTTACTGCAAATTCAATAAATTTGTTGGAACTTTGTTGTTTTCTTGTTAAATTCAACTGTTTTTGAAAATATAACACATTTGTCAACAATTTTTGTCTTTTCAGGTTGGCAATGAACTTTTTCATTCTTCTTGATTGAGAATTTATCTTTTTGCTTCAACATTCAACACTATTCTGAAAAAGTGTCTTTCATGGTTGAAAATTCATCTTTTTGGTTAAAAATTCAACAATTTTGTTAGAAATCTCCATTTTTAATTGAAAATGTAACAGTTTGGTTAAAAATTCATCTAGTTTGATTGACAATTCAACGGTTTTGTACAACATTTGTACAAAATTGGATTGAAAGTTAACTTTGTTTTAAAAATACAAAACTTTTGCAGAAAATTCGCCTCTTTTGGCTCGAAATTTTGATAATCTTTCCTCTCTCGACTGAAAATTCAACTTCTTCGTTGGAAATTGGTTTTCTGACGAAGTTCCACCATTTTGGATTGCATTCTAAGAAAGTTTTTTTGGATTTTATGTTGCAATTGTTGGATTATAAAATAATCTGTTTTAGTTGGGTATGTAACTATTCTGTTGAAAATTTGTCCTTTTTTAAAGAAATTATTCTTTTTGGTTATTAACTCAACACTTTTATATAAAATTTGTATTTTTAAAATAAAGATGCGACAGTTTTTCTTGAAACTTGTCCTTTTGGATCTGAATTTCAACTCTTTTGTGGAAAATTCTCCTTTTTAAATAAATCTTCTTATTTGAAATTTTATCTATTAAGTACAAAAATTTAACGGTCTAGTTGGACATTTTTTTCTTTTAGTTTAGTTCGATCGTATCTTTTTATACGAAAATGTTGGTTGTTTGAAAGTTGAAATACTTTTTTAAAAGTTCATTCATTTTTGGGGAGGATTCATTATTTAAATTTATTTTAGTTGAAGATTTGACCCTCCAGTTGAAAATTCTAACTATTTTATGGAAATTCAACTGTTTGGCCTATAAATTGCATTTTTCAGAGGAAATTCAACTATTTGGTTGAAATTCTGACGTCTTGCTTGGAAGTTAAACCTCTTTGTTGAAAGTTCATTTTTTTAAGTTGATGACTTATCATTTTAGTTAGAAATTCATCTCTTTGGTGGAAAATTTAACTATTTTTTTGAAATCCGTCATTCTTGGTGAGAAATTAATCTACTATAATTCAACACTGTTGTTAAAAAATTGTATTCTTCAGATAAAGATGCAACAATTCTTCTTCAATCTTGTCTATTTGTCTTGAAAATGCTACTATTTTGTTGAAAATTATCTATTCTGGTCAAGAATACAACTATTTTGTTGAAAATTCGTCTTTTTGGTAGAAAATTAATCCTAGTTTTTAGAGAATTCATACTTTTCTTGAAAAGTCATCCTATCTGGTTAAACATCCAACAGTTTTATTCACAATCTGGCTTTTTCGGTTTGAATTTCCACTCCTTTGTTGAAAATTCGTTTTTAGTTGCATTCAATTTTTTTTCATTGCAATTATGACACTTCTTGAGGTTGGGATATTGCAACTGTTTAATAAAAAATGTATCTGTCTCCGGTAAGAATTGAACAATTTTGTTTGATATCCGTTTTTATTCATGAGTGATGAATCTTCTTGGATGAAATCTCATTCACTGCTTTGAAATCCAGTGGTTGTGTTGAAAATTTATATTTAAACTTCGATTCAACCTTTCTTTCATATTGGAATCTTTTTTGCTTGAAAGTTGAATTGCTTTTTTAGATAATAATTTTTTTGTTTGAAGATTCATCATTTCAGTTGAAAAATTGGTCTCTTGGGTTGAAAATTCAAATTATTTTGTGGGGAATCCAACTCTTTTTCTGGAAATCTATCTTATTCAGAGTCAGTTTCAACTAATTCATCGACAATTTATGTATTTTGTTGAAGGATTGCCTTTCTCTAAATAGAAAACATGGCTGGTTTGAACATTGATCTTATTTTTCTGGCAAGTTTAGACTTGGTTTGAAATTGAACTTCTTTGTTGAAAATTTATCTTTTTAGTTGATGACTCATCATTTTGGTTGAAAACTTAACTGTTTTGTTGGAAATTCGTCTTTTTGGATACAATATCGATTTTCTTGGTTGATGAATCGTCGCTTTGGATAAGAATTGTTTAAAGAATTCAGTAAATGACATAATTTGAAGATAATTTGGGAACATAAATTTGAAATCACCCTTCAGATTGAATATTGTTATTTATTCAAAAACTCGAATTTCGATTCCCAATGAATAAGAACTTTTCAAAGACTGCTGGAAAAAATATTTTGAATTCCGAAAAAATACGAATTAGTTGATACTTTTTAGGGTAATGAAAAAATGCATATCGTCCAAAATATTGTATAAATGCTAGAATCATTTCATACAATGGAATTTTTCTCTTTCCAATTTTTGAAAATTTGCGCCATATTCCCATGCAAAGCTGCCAATTGAGAGATTAGTTATTCAAATTTTATTTTGAAGGCTCATCAGCTTACTCGTGCTGCCAAAAATGAATGAAAACCTTGTTCTATAAATAATTCATTCGCATAGTTATATTCATTCATAAATAAAGCTCCTTGAAGTATATATTTTTCAAATTGCGTTTTATTTTTTGTACGTTGGTTATATCGATCGTCGGAATCAGTCTGATCAGCCAATCAGAGAGCTAGGAAGTAGTAAATAGGAAAAATGGCGAGCAAAAGAGCACTTTGCCTGATGAAAGATGTAAATAAATTACAATCTTTAATTAATAAGTCACCTTCGAGTGTAATAAGTCATGGATATTCTTCCTTCGAACCCACGAACAAAGAAACACACACTGGACAGGTATGTGAAGTCTCCAAAGTGTAATCAGAATTCCCTAACCTACAAATCTACGCATATTACGTCAGTTCATTCTGTTCTCCACAAAAACGATAACAGTTGGATTGAAAAATAGGTTCCGAGATAACATTAGAGAAACTATCATCAGAACTAGAAAGAAAAATATTTGTTCTTATAGATCCCATTTTTGGAAGCTATATACGTATCACTTATTTCCCAATTAAAACAGTTATGAAAGAATGCATAATTTTTTTCCGTTTGTTATGTATTTAAATTCTTATCCAATATAGTCTTTATTTTCATGCTGCACTTTTTGTGATCCTTTTAAAATGATTTTCATGTTTATCATGCTATTTAATCTCAGAAGAAGGATCCAAAATTGTTTAATCAGAAAAAGTATCTTGCTCTGCCAAAATCCCCAAAATTGAGCAAAATTTGTAATCTTAGTCCATGAAAATATATTAATTTACAAGCTTCTTTTTAAACTGAAAAACATTAAATACTTTTGTATTTTCTGAATATTTATGAACAGCAATGATATCATTTCTGACTTTAGTATTTTGGAGATATATTTATCAAATCGACAAGGAAGTAGGAAGTTTGATTACAAATTGTTTCAGAAATTTGAAGAAAACGATTATCGTTTGGCGAGATTTGTTGGCAAAGAGGGAAAAGAGGTAAATCCGAACTGGGCAATCAAATTAATCGAAGAAATACCACCTGCTCCTAAACAGGATCGAGTTGTGGCTTGTGATGGTGGTGGTGGACCTCTTGGACATCCTAAAGTTTATATAAATTTGGTAAGCAATGACAGTAGATTCCTCTCGAAATAATGTTTAAAAAGCTGGTGAATTTTTTTTAATTTCAAATGTTCAACAATGCAATATTCCAAATTTAACAAATCAATGTTAGATTTGAATTCGATGGCAGGTTTCTATTTCAAATACTTAAACAAATAATTTGAAGACATAATTGTTTTAATTTCGTAGAAAAATGCATTTTTTCCCAAATATTGTATGTAAATAACAAAAGATCTTGAATAAAATAATTTAGAAAAAAAGGTATGTAATTATTTTTGGTTTTAAAGATACACTACATTCATTTTTTTTTATTTTTAGGATAAACCTGGAAATCATAGCTGTGGCTACTGTGGGCTCCGATTTTATAAAGATGATCATCATCACTGATAAACGTGTGCCAAACGTGTAGTTCAACTGTTGTGTAATATAAAATGTAACGTCTATTGAAGAAGAATGTACTCATTGATTGATTGAAAAATAAATCATGTGTTTCGAGCTCAAAATACATTTTAAGTCATTCATTTAATTACCCTTACAGGTAGCAATTTTATTAAATAAGTTTCGAATTCCGAATGATTAAATTTTCTAAATATAACTAGGTATAATATTTTGAACTGATTAAAAGTAAACGCACCCGTACTAAGTCGAGCATAGAACTTTTAGTGAAATAAAATTAAAATTTCGCGCCTTCGATCATCGCGCTACCTAACAGCGGTGGTTAGAACTAAAATCTAGACTGACTCTTCGTCTTTGACGTTCTGAAGGTTATAATTCGTGTCTCATATTTCGCTGACGTATTTGTAAAATTTATATTATAATTATAAATAATTTACTCTTTCATCATGGATAATTCCCCCGCCTCCCCCTTCATCCAAAGATAAATAATATCTTTGATACATCTCGGTTGGCGGAATAAGTTACTCCTCTTATTCAAGCTGGTGAAATAGTCTTGACCTAGGAAAAAATTTTGTATTATTCAATAAAATTTTAATGTTATTATCAATCGGAGGCTACTTTTTGTTATTTCAATATTTTTCTGACTTTATTCTTCAAGTAGTTTCTCATTCTAAAATAAATTGAATAATCCATAATCTCACCAAAGATATTATCTTTGGTCTCATTCGTCTCACTTAATCTATTTATGGATGCGTTCAGAATTTCTAAAATTACTAAAAAAGGGATCTATACATTTCGTGCGCTACTTTGTAAATTGCGTAAATTGGAAGGATATTTTGAAATGTTTTCTGTATCTTGTTTCAAGGGCAGTATTTATTACCTCCATCAGGACAAATAATAAATCGTCTGTCTGTGTGGCGCCTTCAAAAAACCTTTATTCCATGAACACTCAAAATCTCAGGTCAGTCTCAAAATTTAAATTTGATTTGTTTGACAATGCATAATATGTGTTGCAAAAGGTTCGCTTTTGGTACCCCTTTCAAATAATTTGAATTCAAATCCAATCATTTTAAATAGAAGTTGAGTCGAAAATTGAAAAAAAAAAAGTGAACATGTTTAACGATTTAATAAAAAATTAAGCTGCGGATTGCCGATTGTGATGCAACCCAATTTTTTATTATCACATCATTTTGCTTTCAGAAATGTGATTTTTTGTTTTTCTGAGGATTTTAATCGACAAATAGTGTATGTAGGGAATGAAAATTTTGTTATAAAATTAAAAAATTCCAACGGCCTCTCACAATTCGCTCTTAAAATATTGGTGCTTTCCTTTTTCAGAAAAATGGCTGGAATTCGAGTGCAACAAAGGGTGCTGACAAATACCTTAAGAAGTTTTCACCGAAGTACAATTTTTCGTGAAAGCAAACCTGCGGAAACGTCAAGTTCTGCCTGTAAAAATGTGAAACCGAAAAAAGAAGCAGATCCAGTTATGCCTGGGTCAAGAGGATCTCCTCTCGGTTTGTAATTTTAATACAAGGCTTGGATCGACTAGGAGGCTTCAAATACCTCAAATTTCCATCAAAAGTTTTGCATTTTCTGCATAATAGGTTAAGAGATAAACCGAAAACATCAATTTGCTACAAAAAGACGAATTTTCAACGAAATACATTCATTTTTTACCGAGGAGGATTCTTTAGTCGAACAAGAAAAAATACTTCATGTATCATTTGGAATATCCTGGCCAAAAAGACGAATCTGCAAAAAGAAAAACAGTTCAATTTCTAAAGAAAAAAGATTTACTTAATAACATTATTGTTAGATTTTTAACCAAAAATTCAACTTTTAACTAAATAGCTAAATTTTGAACCAAAGAATATCAATTCTCAACGAAAAAATATTAGGTAATATTTCATCAAAAAAAGGTTCCAATTTAGAATATAAAATAATTGAATGCGGCAAAATACCCTAAAATCCAAGGAAATCTTTTGGATCTTTAACTAAAACAGATTAATTTCTGGTGAAGAAGGATCAATTCATTTAAACAAAATAACCCAATCTTAAATCGAATTATATAGTGAAATTCATTACCAAGAAGTTTCATTTTTCATAAGAAAATACGAAATTTCTTTATATGAAAAGACAAATTTACAACAAAGTACATTAATTTTCAACCAAGAATAATCCTTCAGTTCAAAAAAAAAATTATTCATGTTAAATTTCTGATTTTTAGGCCAAGGGACGTTTTTTAATCAAATAGGTGAATTCACGATTCAAGTGATGAATCTTAGGACTACAAAGTTATTTCTGAACAACTTAAATCGAGTTTCAACAAGTATCTGAATGTTAAACAAAAATATCAATTATCAACGAAAATAAGATAAGTTGATATTTTAGCCAAAAAAATATTCCATTATGAATATGAAATAATGGAATACAATCGAAGTTGACAAAATTTTAAGGAACTAGTTTGGATCTTAGAATAAAACAGATTAATTGCTATTGAGAAAAGATCCATTTTTCATAACAAAATACATTATTTCAATCAAAAAGAATAATTTTCTACAAAAGAGTTCAATTTTTAACCAAAAAAAAAAAAGAGAAAGGTCAAATAACATAATTGTTAAATTTTAAACAAAATAATTAAACTTTCAACGAAATAGCTAAATGCTCATCTCAGAGTTGCAATTTTAACATGAGAGATGAATTTTCGAGTGTAAAGATGAATCTACGAACAAAAAAAAATTATTTTCGAATGTCGTTCCACTTTCAACTAAGTATTTGAATATTGAAAAAAGATGAATTCTCAAAGGAAAATTGATTGGCTGATATTTCAACCAAAAAAAGATTTCAATTATGAATATAAAATGATTGAATGCAACCAAAAAAAACGCAAAATTTCGTTAAATATTAATTAATGACGACGATGATTAATTCTTCTCTCCAAAATAGGAAATCTTACACAGAAAAAATTTTTGCTGCAAAAAAAGAAATAGTTGCATTTTGTACTCAAAAAGATCAGCTTCCAACAGAAAAGGAACAAATTTTCAACGAAATAGTTGAATTTTTTGCTAAAGTAATTTATATTCAATTAAAATGCTGGATCTTCGACCGAAAAAGATGAATTCTGAACAAAAACTGTGATAGTTGATATTTCATGGGAAAAAATGTCCAATTTTTAATCGTAAATAGTTGAATTTTACCAAAAGTGATGAAATTTCAGATAAATAGTTGAATTCTTAACTAAAAACAAATAATTTTGAATCAGAGAGTAGCACTTTTAACCAAAAAGATGACTTCTACCAAAGGCTAAATTAAAAAAAATAGTTGATATCTTAACTTTGCAACCAAATTATTGAATTTTTAACTAAAGATGATGAATTTCAAAGTAGAACACATATGACGAACCAAAAAAAATTAATGTTCAGCAGGGTTGTTCGATTATCAATGAACCAGAATGCAATTTTCAATTTTAAATAATTAATTCTGAACAAAAAATATAATATGTAGTCATTATTTCAACCAAAAAAAGATTCAAATTTCGAACCTAAAACAGTCGAATTCAACCAAAAAGACAAATTTTCAACAGTGTAGTTGAATCAAGAACAGAATTAGGAAAATATTCAAAATAAGAAGCTAAAAAAAATTTTACTCTTGCAATTCAGAAAAAAATTCAAATCTAAAATTTCTTCCACTTCTACGCAATACGATTGTTGAAGATGAAAAATGGTCTTTTAAAAATTAAGAAAAAAAGTTAATCTTTTCCAACTCAACGAAAATGTTTGAAACACATCAAGTACCTCTGATTCAATTCAGGAAAAACTGGATAAAAAAATGTCCTTTCCAAATCGCTAAAAATGTTGAAGATATAGCGTTTCCCTCTTCTTGATCAGAAAAAAAAGAAATGTCCCAAATTCCTTTCCTTATAACTCTATGAAAATCTTGAAAATAAATAAAGTATCTCTCTTCTGATTGGATGAAAATCAAACACGGAATCCCCTTCCTTACAACTCGATAAGAGTCTTGAAAATGAATAGCAATATTTCTTTCAATTCTTAAAAACAGAAAACCAAATCTCCTTTCGAACTCGATAAATTTCTTAAAAATAGGAAATGTTCCTCTGCCAATTTGACAGAAATAAAAAAAAATAATAATTAGAAAAAATTGAATACTAAAATTTGTTTCCTTCTCAAAATTGGAATTGTAAATTACAAAAGTTTTTTATATATTAATCCTTTGAAGTCGAAGTATTTTTATTCAAAGTCGTTTCAAATTGATAATTCTTAATTTCAAGTTTCAGATTAACTGGAAAATTAAAATTATTCCGTGGAGTTCATTCATCTGTTTAACTACTAAAGCTTTCGAATAGAAACAGTTGCATTCTAAACGTAAAGATTGGTAAATTATTTAATTTTCCACAGATTCAGAATCATCTTGTAAAATTATTTATTGTTCAATTTTTATTACTCAAACTAGAGTTTATTTTTAAAACCATACATTATTTTACATATAAATTACATTAACTTTAATAGGTTTCTTTATAGAGAAATTCCAAACGAAATCTTTTTCAATTTTCAACTGTTTGAATTTTCAAAACTGCATTTTAGAATTCTTTCAGTTGAAAATGGGTGTTCAAAAAGTGTTCTTCAAAAAATGTGTAATATTCCTGTTCATTTTTCGGTTTCCTGGTCCAATGGCTACCTTGGAATTATTTAATGTTTTAAATTAGAATGGTACATTATTTTCTAGTTTCAAATCTCGATTCATAATAAAAATAATTTAGTCTCGTTTTCTTCTACAACTCGCAGAAAGTTGCATTTATAAATAAAATAAAAAAAGCCGCAAGATCCGAGTCCTATTTTATATTAAAATATCAAATTACCATGTCAAGAAGTTTAGTAAGATCTCTTATTCTCAATTTGATCAGGTGCTACGATGTACGAACCAAAGGCTTGGGATAAATTCTTACTTGTATGGTTCAAAAAATACAAATCTGTTGCCGATGTGCCACCCAAAATTCGGTGAGTCTTCTTTCTTGTATACGAATCGTAAAATAATGTTGAGGTATAAAGAAAAATGGAGCACATTTCTATTTAAAGAATTTACAATTGGAATCAAATTGTTATTATAATATCTGCAATAAACGTTTTGTTTTCAGAGAAGAAACAATGTCCTACATACACAGCAAGGGTCGAATCCGTATCGCAAATATTTTGATGGTTTTAGGTCTCTTGGGTTGTGTATGGGCCGTCTGGAGTGGCAAAAAAGAAGTCGCAAGTGGCGACAGTTTGCAGGATAGAATTTTGGCGCAAAACAAAAAACTCAGGGAGGATTATTTGGCAGAATTAGAAAAGAAGAAGAGCACATAAATCTTGTAATCTGAACGTCAGAGTTCTTACTTGTATAGATAATTGCGATTCGTAATTTATTTTCCCCGCCTGTAAAAACTTACCTAAGAATAATATATTTACTTCTAACAATTGGATACATGCAAAGTTGTCGTTCATTACCAATTGTTTGGTAAGCTTGAAAATATGATTTCTCTGTTTTCCTTGTTTCAGGGGGGGGGGGGGTGATGGTATCCTTTAAAAACCTATTTTTTTTTTATTTGTTTATAGTTAAACGTTTCAATAATGTTATGTTAAAATTTCAAGTCGATCGGACCAAAACTCTCGAAGTGAATGTATAGTATAAGTGTATATTTCAAAGAGAGAAGTAGCAGTTTGTCGTTCGTTTAGTCGAGCAGTTGTTGTGCAGTTATTTTGGAATAATATTCGATAGAATTTTGTGTACATTTTTATTAAAATGGCAAGCTGGAATGGAGCTGGAATCGACGATTCAGTGTAAGTTACAAAAATTAATTTTTTTCTTGATTTTTTCAAGGCCTGCTTCAAACGCGTTTTTCTCGAAACCACGTTTCATCGCTATTTTGACTTCAAACGACCGCCCGAAGCTGAAAAAAATGAATACTAATCGTTGGGGTCAGGAAAAACTTATATTTTATCAAAATAACTTGACTATTTTGATTTCAGATAATTCTACGCTTAACTAAAGTGGTCACCGCAAATCATCTTTTTTAAACAGGCATTTTCGAGAAAACTTCGTCTCTAGCTTATTTCTCAATATTTTTCTACAAAAAAATTTATAAATGATCTTTTTATTATGCTTTATAATATCTGAAAGATTTGAATACATTTACTTTAACCAGATCTTTAAAAAAAACTTCGTAAAAGAAGTGTTTCTTTTT
>WSXT02130151.1:0-10724 GCA_011762715.2 Neuroterus valhalla
GCTGGGGGAGAGGTGTGCGAGGTGAAGATGGGCTGGGGGAGGTGGCCGAGATGGGGGCATGCTTGCGTCGCGGGTTCGGCAGGGGGGGGGGGGGGGGGGTATAAAAAGCTGGAAATTCGATTCACGTAATTTATGGACGACCCCTAGCTGAAAATGGCTTTTTTCGGAAATTCGGTTCTTTTGATTGAATCGGATTTCTTATGATTCAAAATTGTAATATTCTTCGTTTGGAATATGAACTTTTAAAGTATTCACGTATTTTGTTGAAAACTATTCTCTTGTAGTTGAAAATTAATCTCTTTTGATTGAAGAAGTGAGATACTTCTTTAGTTCGCTGAAAACTTTAACTTCTTTGGGAAAAATTGTTTGGTTTTTTATTCGTCGAAAATCAATACTTTCGAGAGGGAAATTCAATTATTTGGTTGCAAATATATGTATCTTGTGAAAAATTCGTCTTTCCGCTCAAAATACCAAAAGATTGATTAAAAATATTTGGTTTTCATTGAGTATTCAACCAATTTGTTGAAAATTCATATTCATGATAGAAATTGATCTTCTCATTTGGATATCCAACCATTTAGTTAAAAAATAATTATTTGTTGCAAAGTTTATGTACCTTGTTGAAAATTCGTCTAATTGGCAGAAAAATAACCTTTCACATAAAAAATTCGAACGTTACGTTAAAAATTATTCGGCTTCAGTTGAGGATTCAACTTTTTTCTTGCAAATTAATATTTTTATTCAGGAATTCAATTACTTGGTTATAAATTTTATGACCTTATTTGAAAGCGTCCCTTTCAGTTGAATCAAATTTTTTATTATTTGATATTAATGTATATTTTTTGGTTGGAATAACAACTATTATGGTTTCTGTTAAGACATTTCCTCGTTTGGTTGACGGAACTACTTAGTTATAAACTAATTTTTTTGTTAGAGGTTTATCAATATAGTTAAAAATTTGAATATAACTTGTTGGTAATCAATCTCTCCTTGTTGAATATTTGCTATTTCTATTTTTAAAAATCTTTTTTGAGTCAAAATCATTTTTCATTTCAAAATATAACTATTTTGCTGAAGATTTGTCTTTCTTGATTCAGTTCAATTATTTCAGGTACAGAAATGAAAATTAATTTTTTTCAATATTACACTTAACTACTCAGTTAAAACTGGAACTTCTCATGAAAAAAATCATTCTTTTATGGGATATTCATCTTTTAAATCACAAAGTTTGTTAGTTTCCTTGCAAATCAAACTATTTTCCAGAGAATTGATTTTTTTTATAGTCAAAAAGTGTACTTTTTAGTGGAAAATCTATTAACCTAGTTAATGATTTATGTTCAAAAAGAAAGTCTTTTGGTCCAAAAGTCCAAATGTCTGACCAAAAATATTTAGTTTTGGCACAGGATAAAAATAATTTGTATTCCTGATAAGAAATCAATCTTCTCAGTAAAAAACCTCACTTTTTTTTTGAGGATTCATTTTTTTTCTTGATTGAATTTGATTGTTTTTTTCATTTAAATGAAAATCCGTTTTCTGTTTATACACTTTTATTAAATTTTATAATTGAACCTTTTGGGAATTGAATTTTTCAAATGAAGATTCAACGCTTAGTTTGAGAAATAATTCTTCTTTTTGTAATTTTGACTTTTCTCTTAAATTTTTTCTTTTAAGGGATAGGGGGAGGGGGGTAGAAAACTCAACCATTTAGTACGGAATTTATTTATTTCGTTGAAAATTCATCTTTACGGTGAAATATTAAACTTTCCGATAGAATTAGATTTATTTTTTGGCGTAAATTCATTTACTTGGTTGAAAACTTCCGTCTTTTTCTCAAAATTTCTCTATTTTCGTTGAATTTATTTCTTCATTATTTAAAATCGACATGTTTTTGGTTGAATTATCAACTCTAGTTTTTTTTAGAATTCGTCTCGTTTGAATAAACATTCAGGTACTCATTTGAAAATGGAACTACTTTGTTATGAATTCATTTTTGGGTTAAAATTTCATAATTTTAGTTGGGGTTCAAATATTTTGTTGCGAATTCGCTCTTTTATTGTTGTTCATGTATCTTTCCAACAAAAAATTTGAGTGTTTTTTTTATTCTGCTGGGAATTGATAGATTGTTGCTTCAAATTTGCCGTTCTTGTTGAAAAAAAATTTTTCCGGAAATTGTTGAAAATTGTCCTTTTTCCGTGCCATCCAATTATTTTAGAAATGGAATAAAGAATCAATTTTTTTGGTTAAAATTCAACTTCTTGGTTAAAACTGGAAATGCTTAGATTGAAAATCTTTTTTTACCTATTAAAGATTTATCACTGAAGTTGAAAATTCGACTTTTAAGTTAAAAATGTTTTTTTTTTGTCTCGATAATTCATAATCTGATGGAAGTTCATGTATTTTGTTAAGAATTTCTTTTTGCGTTATAAAATCCATCAACTTCATTGGATGTTCCTCTCTTTGCTTGAAAATTTCCCTAATTGGATATAGATGAATTCCATTTGGTTGTGGCACTGGAAACAATAAATTCTCAAAAAGGTATTCGGAAAAATCATTATGACTTTTCCAGTTAAAATGCTTACTTTTGGATCAGCTGGGTTCACCAAGATTTCGGGCATGTCCTCCATACAGAAGAACATTGCCAACACTAACTCGTAAATTTCACCTAATTTGTCGACCTTTGCCTGAAAGTATAACAATTTCTTTTAATTATCTGTTTTATATGTATTCCTAACCTTCAATAATTACACAGGTCTGCAAATAATGGGGTTATATTTGATGTTGGAAAACGGGAGGTATTTTCCACGATAATTTTTTCCGTAGAATCCGAATCCAAGCTCAGAATATGTCCTTCACGCCAGGATTTTGAGATATTTGGGGTTTTATATTCGGAAAATAGGGGTTTTCGCTACATTTGAGGTTATGTACTGGACGCACGAAATTTTTCCCGTCTTGTTCCAAAACGCCATCATTTAGTACTACTCTTTCCCTTCAGAAGAAGCTACTGAACAGTCACCAGCCATTTTTTTTCACGAAGATCCATCTATTTTTAGTTTCGACATTTATCTGAACCACAATCGCAGTACACAAAACGAATATAGTATTCGTACTTAGTGACCCAAAAAACTCCCTAATACAGAGTTTCGGGGACCAATATTGTTTTGTCCGTAAATTTACATACACCATTTTGAATCGGCCATCTTGTTCATGAGAATGACAATCTTGCGACTTCATATTCATAACCAGCGACCCCGAAACCCGCGAAAAGAAACTTTTAGAGATCGAAATCCTTCGATTTTGTAAATTTCCATCCGCCATTTTGAATCCGCCATCTTGGTAATAAAGATAACGATTTCCTAACTGTAAACTCTTATTCTGAGACCATCAAGACCTTCAGGTACAAATTTCTAAGAGAAATTTCCGGGTACGAAATGGTATGCACCAAAGAGTCTAAGTGAATGCTTATACGGTTGTTGAGATGAATGTCCAAACAGAAAATGGCTGTATCTTTGTAAAAGGAATCACTGGTGACCGTTCACTAGCTTATTTTGAAGGAGAAGAACAGTACTAAATGATTACCTTTTGAAACAAGACTAGAACAATTTCTCGCGCCCAGTACATAACCTCAAAAGTAGCGAAGAAACCCATTTTCCGAGTATATAACCTCAGACATCTCAAAATCGTGACGTGATGGACATATTCTGAGCTCGAATTCGGATTCTACGGAAAAAAATTACTTCGGAAAAGACCGCTAACTTTTCTACAACAAAATCTTGTAGACCTGTGTTATTTTCATTTATTTACATATTAAATGAGTCATGATGGAGGGGTGGGGGGATGAACAGGATTCAGGGCGATTTGTGATGTGTACATATGGAAAATAATAATGCAGAAAACAATTTTTTACAATGCTTGAACAAATTTAGCTGTAAATTCGATCATGGTTGTTTCAACTTTTTATTTTTTATCGTATGGTGTTTATTTCACGAGCACTTTGCTTCCTCATAAAGGTATGCTTCGTGATGGTAACAATTTAATGTTCGAAATATTTGGTACAACAGCTTATAGAGACAGACTGAAAGAGGTACTTAAGAAGGTTTGGAGAGTTGAGGGATTTCCAAGAGACAGGGAGAAGCTGGAAAATCATAGAGGATAAATGCAACAGAGCAAAGAGTAGATGGACTGTGTGACAGAGTGACAACAGCTGAAGGTATTTTAAATTCTCTAAAATCTCAAAATCCTTCCTCAAACTCGTTTGATAATGGATCTCTTACTCGTAAATGCATCGCTGAAATTGATCAAAGAAACTTGAGAAAAAACAATCTGATCTTGTTCGGATTACCCGAGCATGAATCATCTCTGTCTGAAGAAAATCGTATATCGGGATTGAATAACACGCTCACAGAACTCCTGCCTGATTTTCAAGTTTTCAATCCACGAGCATTTAGACTTGGTCTTCATCCACAGCCCAGAACGACTCCTCGACCAGTGAAACTCGTCTTCGAAACAGAAGGAGCGGCTCAAACGTTTATCTGCAAATTTCTTGCTGCCAAAAAAGTTCCCGAAACGAGTCTCAAGCTGAAACACCTATCCATCGCACCAGACAGGACAAAACTCCAATTGAAAGAAATAGAGGACGTCAAAAAAGAGTTGGCATCTCGTCGTCAGGAGGGGGAAGCGAACTTGATTATGATTTCCCGACAAGGGATTCCAACTATTGTGAAAGCAAGGAACAACTTAACCTCAACAAGTCAAGCGCCGAATGTAAACAAACACTGAACGCCTGCGTTAGTACACCCGCGTGTAGTCCTAATGGGACTCGAGATGGAGATCAGCTGTTCTCGATATACTATCAAAATGTCAGCGGCGTATGCACCAAATTGCATTTATTGCGACAGTCAGTCTCGTCATGCTCATATGATTTATCAATTTTTACGGAGACTTGGTTAAAGGATAAAATAAGTTCTACTGAGCTTGGCATGACTTACTTTAATATTTTTCGAGATGATCGTGGAGTAGATACTAGTGATAATATACGAGGTGGGGGTGTTTTGATCGCATTCAAATATAGCTTATGCAGTATGAGATTTCCTACAAATGAGACCACGGTTGAACATGTGTTCGTTTGATTATCAGAAGGACCTGTCATCTCATCGTTGGGGTTTTTTTACATTCCGCCAAATTCCAGCTTAGCAAAATATACTGACATGCGTGCAATCATAAAAGAAGTAGCTTGTTCCTTCCCAGATACTAAAGTCTATATATTTGGCAATTTTAATTCACCGTACGCTAATTGAAATCGACACTCCGAAGATGATCCTATTTGTGTACCAAGTGAGGGGTCATTTCGAATTCATAGTGACATAATTAATACCATATCAGATTCACTTGAATATCTAAATTCACATCAACTCAATAGTAATAGAAATGAACATGGGTCTTTATAAGATCTGGTTTTCACACTCGCACACACCAACGAAACTAAAGTAACTGTAGCAGTTGACCCTTTATTACCGATAGACAAATACTACCCGCCTCTCATATGCGATTTGTATTTCCCAACGCCTGGTTATAACTCAGGATTGTACAATTCTAATATAGTAAGATTAGACTTCAAAAGAGCTAACATTGGCGGGATTCGCAATTATCTCGGTAATGTAGATTGGCATTATCTGCTTCTGAATTAGACAGTTGACGGTGCAGTTGATGTGCTTTACACGCACTTATTTTTATCCTTTGAATATTATGTGCCTTTGCAGAAAAGTAAAGTTTCTACTTACCCTCCTTGGTTTGACTGTGAACTGGAGAATTTATTTGAAGCAAAAAAGGTAGCGCATATAAATTATAAGCAAACTCGATTAACAGCGGACTACATCAAATTCTCTGGGTTAAGGGCCCCATTCGGGTTCTATGTTAACTCACTAAGTGATTGTAATAAAATACCAGAATAAATGTTTTTAGGAGGTAAACATGTATCAACTAGAGCAGAAATAGCTAACACTTTTGCTCTTTATTTTAAATCGGTCTATTCGCCATCACAAAATCAAGAGGTGCTATTTAACTCAAGTGATTCCATTGATCTTCCTTATGTATTTATTGATAGAGAAGAATTTTTCCGCAAACTAATGTCTCTTGATGTAACTAATGGAGCAGGTGCTGATGGGGTACCACCACTTCTGTTAAAATCGTGCTGTGAGTTTTTAATTGAACCTTTATACCTAATTTTCAACAAATCTCTAGAAGAGGGGATCTTTTCACTCGAATGGAAAAGAGGAATAATAATACCGACTTATAAGAATGGTAATCGTCAGGACATATCAAACTACCGACCAATAACTATTATTAACTTCATTGCTAAAGTTTTCGAAAGTGTCATCTGTGATAAATTTTATATTGCATCCAACAATATTATTATTTTGACGAGCAGCATAGATTTAGAAGAGAGAGGTCTACTTCCTCAAACTTATGCCTCTTCACACAGTTTCTTAACAAGAAATTAGAGGAGGGCGTATAGGTTGATGCGATTTATACTGATTTCTCTAAAGCTTTTGATGAGGTCGTATAGACAGACAATACTCTGAAATATTTACAGCTACTTCAGGAGTGCCACACAGCTAAAACCTAGGCCCCTTAATGTTCCTCCTCCATGTTAATGACATTTATACCGTATTTAGGTTTTGTATGTTTCTTTTATTTGCTGATGATTTGAAACTTTTCAAAACTATCCGAACCATCGAAGACGTTATTGAACTTCAGAGTGATATCGCTGGGCTACAAGAATGGTGCTCACTAAATGGAATGTTGCTAAATGTTGGGAAATGTCTAGTGATATCATTCTCGCAGAAAAGAATAATAGAAAAACATCATTATTTTATCGAAGGGGAGAGATTGCAGAGGGTCACACGGGTTCTAGATCTGGGGATCTTTCTGGACGAGTCATTATCGCTTAATGATCAAGTATCAGAGGTGGCAAAAAAGGCCCTCAGATCCCTGGGCTTCGTCACAAGAAATGCTTCAAACTTTAAAAACCCGTTAACTCTCAAAACTTTGTATTTTACATTAATTAGACCACATTAAGAATACGCACCGGTCATTTGGTCACCTCAGTATTTCAACCTACAAGCTCCTTCGAAATCTTCGAGAAGTAACATTCTGTTCAAAATAAATTACCATCGAACCAACTATGGAGCTAACTCTGTTATCAGTAGAATTTGTAATGAAGCAAATTTATATGGTTCAAACATTGATTTTTTCGACCCATCAACAACGCACTTTCGGACTGAGCTCTATAAAACTATTAATAACCTAGACTAACTTGAGCCTATTGATTTAATTAGATTTAAGATTATGGCCAGACTGTTAGAAAAAACATTTGATCGCTGTACAAAGGGTTCGCCCATTTATATAGAATAAATAAATAAATAAATAGATTATTAGTTCAAGATTGATGCTTTTCAGTTGATAATTCAACAGATTCTTGTACATCGGAGTGTAAATCAGTCTTTTTCGGGAGAAAAATAATCATCTTCTTCGAAAACTCAACTGCTTGTTTGAGAGCTGAACTACTTTGTTTAAAGTGGACTTCATACGCTGGAAATACAATTCTTTTGGTTAAAAACTTACTTATTCTGATGAAAATCCATTTTTTTAGTAGGAAATCAATTTTTTTGATGAAAATTACAACTATTCCATCATTGATTTGAATCTGATAGTTTTTATGGAAAAATTTATCAATTTTTTTCACGAATATATGTATTTTATTAGTGAGTTCTTTTTTTTTTTTTTGTGGAAAATGTATCTTCCTTTTGAATGAAAATTCAACTGTTTGTTTGAAAGTTATACTACTCGATTTTTTTGATCAAAAATGAATTTTTTGAACAGAAAAATGAACTTTTTCATTTTTGGTTGGAAATGGGTCGATTTTAGCTTTACATTTATTATTTCTGGTTGCAAATGAACTTTTTCACTGAAAATTTATATATTTAGACCAAAAAGAAACTGGTTTTTGAAAAATTCGTCTTCTAGGCACGAGATCCAAAATTTATTGTTTGAAATGAATATTCTTAGGTTGAATGTTCTATTATTTGTGTAGAAAATTCACCAGTTGGGTGGAAGTTTTCCTCCTTGGTTAAAAATGAATAATTCCGGGTTAAGTATTTAACTGTTTCTTAGAGAAATAACCTGATTGATTCCGAAACTGCAAAATATTTCCTTATCGAAAATCTAATTTTTCTATGAAAAAATTTGCTTTTTCGTTCGAAGGTTAATCTCTTCTGTTAGAATAAATATATTTTTTTTGTGGAAAATGTAACCGTTTGGCTGAGAATTAATCTGTTCCGTCGGAAGATTTAACTTTTTCGTAGATTTAACTGTTTATTATAGAAAATTCTTGATTGAAAATCCATTTTCCAGATTAAACATTCAACCATTCTACGATTGGTGAGAAACTGATAGTTTTTAAATGGAAGTTTACCACTTTTGTTAGGAATGTATATATTTTGTTCGTGTTTTCGTATTCTTTGGCGGAAAATTTATCTTGCTAATTTAAAATTCAACTACATGGGTAGAAGTTCAATTATTAATGTTTCTTTTATCACTTGGAGATCGATCTCTTCATTTTGAAATTTAACTATTTTGTTGATAACTTTTTTTCATTGATGAAATTAATCACTCAAACCTTATATTTAAATTTTCTATTATTTTCCAAAAACTCATAGTTTTTATTGAAAATTCAACTATCTGCTGAGAAATATATGTGTGTTCTTGGAGATTCGAGTTGTAAATTCGTATTTTTTTTTTTTGTAAACAATTAAATGAACTTGATTGAAAATTCAACTGCTTGGCAGTAGGTTGAACTACTCCATTGAAAATTTATTCTATAAACTGAAAGTTTTATTCTTTTGTTTAGAATCCTAAATATTGTGATGACAACTCATTATTGCCTTTGTTCAAAAGTTCGTCTCTCCTGGTAAGAATTTAATTTTTCTTTGTTACAAAAATAACTGTTCGACTAAGAATTAAACTGTTTTTCAGAGAGCTCTGCTATTTTGTTAGAATCAGTTCTTTGTTGTTAAAAAGAACTGTTGAAACTGAAAATTTAAATTTTCCGTTATTGTACGAAATGTGATAGCTCTTATTTCAATTTCAACAATCTGTTGGGAAATGTATGTAATTTTTTTTAATTTGTCTTTTTCGTTAAAAATAGTTTTCAAACTGAAATCCCAATTTTTCTGGTAATTCATCCAATTATTATGATGAAAAATCGTTTTTCTATTGTTGAAAATTAATTTTGCTCACTGAAATTCTTTTAATGGTTAAAATATCAACTTCAACATTTTTTGTTGTTGTTTTGAGTTGAAAAGCTATCATTTGAGTTGAAAATTGAACTTTTTGGAGAAAAATTGTTTCTACCGCTGAAAAGTTTAACAAGAAATTAAAAATTCAGAGTGTCTGAGTCGTGAGAGAAAGTAATAGGAAATTAGGGGAAATTGTAGGGAGTGGGAGAAGTGAGAGGTAAGGGATGGGTAAATGAGATTAGGGGAAGTAAGAGAAAGTGAGTTGGGGGGAGCATGAGGAGAAGGGAGGTCGGAGGAAGTGGGGAGGGGGAATGAAGGATAAAATATATTCTTTATCTAAATTCTGCAAGGAATAGGATAGGATAGAATTCCTTTTTGGTTATCTCCTGCCATCTCCTTTCAATAATTTTTACTTCAAAAATAAACTCACTCGCTCGACAGTAGCACCTCGCCCCTGGAGAAATTCAGCAGCTTCTTTTACACTTTTTTTAATATCACTGGTTACTGGTAAGTCCCCTATGCTTCTTGTAAATTCCTCCATATAATAAACATTTAACTTATTAATAATGACGGGCTCATTCAACCGTAAATCCACTTTACAATTTTTACTCATAATTTTCACAGCCAAAATGAGATCCTCTGCGTATCTGGCCATAGGTCCCACGACCAAGTATTTTTGGAAGACAGGGGACTTTGATATGGGGAAATGTCCTCTTATGGGAATTATACCAGTTGAAGGCTTATGACCAAATATTCCTGTATAGAGAGCTGGTACCCTTATGGAACCGGCTATATCCGAACCAACTCCAATTAGCGATGCTCCTGCACCAATCAGAGCTCCCTGCAATAAGAAATAGTTTTTGAAATAAGAAATCTGAAAACCCATGCAAAGAAAAATGTTTCCAAATTTCTTTCTCTATTCTTTATATAAATAATACATTTTCTGATGCTTCAATTAATTTTAGTTCCGTGTGATTTTTAACACTCTTGCACAATTAAATAAAAATTTGCAAATTATCATTTTGAATTTTGATGTTACGGTTTTGATCAGGCATATATAATAATATTAGGATGTTAATGTTTTTTTTCTACTGGCCCTATCAATATTTAAATAAATAATGATTTATATATTGTTATTTCAAAGTTGTGAAAAAATGAATCTCTAGCTCCGCTGGGATTCGAACCCAGGTCCTATAGATTTCCGGTCTGATGCTCTAACCCACTAGGCTACGGAGAGTGCAAGATTCATTTTTCACAACCCCCTATAAGCCAATTTCGACGAAATTTTTATACTTGTAAGATTTTTTGTTTATCCAACATGAAAGTAATTTTTAATCTATAGGACTTGGGTTCGCTACTTGGTGGGTACCTATCACCACTACGTAGCGCGTCCTCAGGTTGCGGATAGAGGAAAGGCCCCTGAGGTTAAAC
>WSXT02130162.1:0-10724 GCA_011762715.2 Neuroterus valhalla
ATATATGTATGTATATCTTTATAAACTGATAATTGATCCAATAATTGACTAATTACAAGGGTATCTTTCAAGAATCTGGACAATTTTTTGTGGGATTAAAGTTTTTCCGAATGGAAAATGCAGCAATGTGACTTGCAATAAATGTCTCGATCCGACATGATGCAAGGCAGGAATTGGGACCTTCAATTGATTAATTTTCCAAGCTTTCAAGGGAGTTTAGGATTTTAAAATGACTTTTTCTCACAAAAGTCTTGATGTGTAATAAATATTCATTAATTGAAGGTTTGGATGCAAAGAGAGAACATAGCTGAATATTTGAAACTAAGTATTGTCCAATGCTGCACATTTTCGGAATCACGTAAAGCTTGAACTGATCCTTCTTTTTTCATCCAAAAAAGCGTAACAATGATTGTTTTCTTGTTATTAGGGAAAAAAATCATTTTTGGCATGAGAGAATGTTAGTAAAAATTTCACTTCGACTCGCTAGATCATTTTCGAATATTGATATTTCTCATCCAAAATCTTTTTGAATAAATATCAATACTATCCGCGCTTGTTAACGTGAGCTAGAAGTCTACAAACAAAATATGAAAAATGGCAATTTTTTTCTTAAAATTCGTCAAAACGGAAACGTAAATTTTTCCGCGAGGGAGGTTGGTTTACATATTTTCGTTTTCTAAAATTTTATTCATATTGTTGTAAAGGTAATGATTGTAAGGAGTTTTTTGAATGAAACAGATTTCAATCTATCATGGCCCAATAATAATTGCGATATTTATTCACGTACAGCAAAGGCGCCGCGTGGTACGGACCGGTTCGCGTAGCTCCGCGCCCTATTATCAGTATAGTAATAAGATTTTATTTTTTGTTCAAATAATTTTCTAGCCTTTACATCAACTTACTTATTAAAATCGAAAGCAACCACTTGTTTCTATCGTTTTCCTGATTGTGCGTTTATTTTTCTAATATTTGTCGAAGTGTTTGCTTCAAATATTTTTTGTGTGTAGAAGTGACAATTTCCAAAATAGAAGAATCTCTAGTCGGTGGAGATACGTGATTATACGAGGATGAGTATCTTATATTTGCCCTTCTAACTTGCCTCCAAATTTAATTAATTTGAAAATTGTTCTGTTGAAAATTTGTATTCTTGGTAGCTACACTTAGAAGTTTTATTTTTGAATTCAAGTTTCTCTCTATTGGATTCAAATTATTTTGTGAAAGATTCAACTAGTTCGTATTTGAGAATTTGTGTAGGAATTTTCAACAGTCCTTCTTCTATGAAATAGTGCATAGTTCAATGTTTCAATCTCGAAATACGTCATTTTTCATTCTTTTAGATGACAAGGAGAGTCAAAAGCGACAACTTGTTTCTACCATTCTCCTAAATGCGCGTTTCTTCTTCCAATATTTGACCAAGTATTTGATTCAAACCTTTTTTTTGTGTAAAAGTGACAATCTCCAATAAAGAGGGGTCTCTGGTCAGCGGAGATGCATGTTTATGCGAGGACGAGTGCCTTATGTTTGCCCTTCTGACTTGCTCTGAAATTTATTCATTGAAAATTTGTTTGTTCTGTTGAAAATTTGCGGTTTTGATGGTAACACTTAGAAGTCTTATTTTTAAATTCAAGTTTGCCTTTAACGAAGCTGAATTATTTTATACAAAACTATGAGTGTTGTTTTTGTTGGGAATCCGTATTTTTTGTGGTCCATTAAATCCGTGGAGGTTAATTTTTACATGGAACCGGTACCTTCTCGTTCTGATGAGAGTGTAAAGAAACGAAAATTTCAATCCGACGCCGAATGATGAGTTAAGTGGAGACGTTTGAATAGGAAATTCTAGTTTCCTAGAGAAACTATAAATTGTCTTGCAGCTATTGTTAAACTATCGAAAATTCTATGAAAAATCAAAGATGATAACTTTGAGTCTAATGCTGTGAAATACGTACATAAAGATATATCACTAAGGTACAATATAAATAAATGAATTCCTCAGTATTCAATTCTTTATTAATAGTCTTTCGAAATCAAAAGAAAAAATTAATGAAAACGCTGAAATTTCAGTACTAATGTATTCCACAAATAACAATAATAACGATAATAATTCAATATTTATTGTAATTCTACTTTTTGGAAAGTAAATCCAAATACACGGAGATTAAAAATAAAAGGTAAATAATGTTTGTGTTTTATTTTACATCATCATTTGCCAACGAGCATGCCAAGCTTGAATAACCAGGTCCAGTGTCCTTCCATGTATCCAACTTAACCAACTATAGCTCTTCACGAATTACGCTTACCCCGCAGAGGATGTCTAATGGAGTCTAATGGTCCAAAAGATAAATATTCTTAATTGACTTTTTTTCGTATTATTTTTTTCTGTGGATTAGTTTTTGGCTTTCCCTTCACAATGCTCCTTTTTTTGCTCATTTACTTCTGATACTGGAACTGTCCCCTTCAGATCTCGATTAGGCATTTTTTTTTTTTCTATTGTTTTTTTTTATTTCTCTTCAACTCAATTTCTTTGTTCCTTTTTGAAAATTTCTTTTTTACCAATTTCTTGTTTAATTTATGGAGATTCATCTTTTGCATAGTTTTGTGTATAATCTATATTATTTTCTGGCTTCAAATAATATAATAACCTATTGACATCTTTGATTTTGGCTTTCGTGATGCTTGGAGAAGGAACTGCTGAAATGCTTCTCGCTCTCTCGTCGAAAATAATTTTTGGTTCCATTCAAACAGTTTTGGGCTGCCATAATAGTTTTCATAAACATCGACGCTACCATTTGGGTAATATGTTTGAAAGAAGGTTGACTTTTTTTTAACCTTTACATATCTTTGAAAAGTAGATTCGTAATTTTTGAATTCTGATCTATTTTTCTCGACTACAGTGAAAGGAGAATTTCGAATGAGTTTGATGTATTCATCTTATGTCTTTTTATGATCCAAGCGTTTTTTCCTTCTGTGAATAGGTGCCAAATGTTGACTAAACGTTGATTTTCAATTAATCAATATCTGAGATACGCACGATAAAAATCACACAACGATAATAACTAATAGTTTGTGTTATCTTCAAAATATTTTTTTATTGTTACACATTCCAAAAAATGTATTACACAGTTTTATACTTTTACCTTGTTGCTGCGCATCGGCGCCGTACGTGAATAAACATCGCTATTGTTATTGAACACTGACAGATGGAAATATGTAACTTTCCAGAAAACTTCTTCCAAACATTGCCTTTAAAAAATGTTAATAAATTTATGAAAATCGAAAGTTCGTAACACCACTTTCCTCGTAAAAAATTTACGTTTCAATTTCAATGTATTGGTGATTATCCGGAAAATTTCCGAAAGGAAATAGCAATGTTCGCAAAAGATCTGAAGAGTTAAAGTAAAATTTCTATTGAATTTCTTTCGTGCAGAAAATTTCATTTTTTGTTGATAAAAAAAACAATAATAGTTAGGCTTCTTTGTATATTGGAAAAAGATGCGATATGAAGCTCTATACACGAATACGTTTTTCAATTCAAGATATACGTGACTTCGAAAATGTGCATTATTGGACACTACTTAATTTCAGAAATTCAGATGTGTCCCACTTTTTCATCCAGACCCTTGATTATAAAAATGTGAGGAATATTTAGTTCAATTTGATGACATTTCTTCTTGTTTTTACATTCTGGCCCTTTTTTGAATTTGGTAATTTTCATCCTGCTCACTAAATACACTTTTTGGGGAGGATATGTTCAAGGTATTGTTTTCCAACTTCTATATATCCTTCCTAAAATCTTGCATTATATTTTTCGACCTAATAAGAAAAGAGAAAAGAGCGCTTCCTGTTTTTAGTATCTTACATGTATCAAAAAAGATCGAATGATGCTTGACTCTATTTCAGACATCTTAACAGAGATTTGTGAGAAAAAAAAATTATTTGGACCAACAGAGGAGTGAAAATCAACGTGCAAAGGCATTGGGTTCTCAGGGACCTATATGTATGGTTCGTGTGAATTTAAAATACATGTGCAGTTCGAGCTTTAGATATATATTTCCCGAAATTTTCAGGAACGCGCTTTTTTAGATTTGGGACTGTTCGAGCATTACGTAGCGCACTTCAAAGAAAAGAACTCGATGAGTAGATTAGTTTTACACATCCATTGCATTATTTCAAATCTAGGCGTATTTGTACCATGATGTTTCAATATTCTGCATTTCAATCTACTGTTTGAAATTTAATTTCAACCTAACTTTAGTGCGCAGCCTATGCCACAGGAGTGTCTTATGTAGCTAGAGTACAGCTTTATTCTGCTTCGCAACCACAAAAGTTAAAAAAGTATACTGTGCAGCTAGTATAGTGCACAAACTTGAATTTCAATTGACGAAATTATTCACAAAAGTCGGTGACGCCACGCCTCTCACGACGCTTTTTTGGATCTTGGTAATCGCTTTACTTAGAGTAGACCCGAAAACGTCCAGCTCCCATCGAACTGCAAGGCAGTAATCGATTCCGCCCTGGCTGCTTGCCCAAAGATCTCTCACTACGCGAAAAAATATTTAAAATCTATAAATGACGGCGCTTCCAACGATATTTTATGTACCCTCAAATGTTCAAAATTCAAGATCAAATGATAAATTTTTTGTGACATATTACATATATGGCTCAATTTGTAATTGAAGAAATGATTATTTTAGTATTAGAAAAAATTCTTCTTGACATGGAAGCCACGATATATATTCTCTAGAAATAATCTTTGACTATTCATTTGAAAAAGATAATTATAAATCGAGTATGTTAAATTGAACGATTCAAATTTGAAACGTTCAAAATTATGAAAATGATGAACAAGAAATGGCAACATATCTACACACAAATTCGTACAAATGCTCAGAACGTAGACAAGAAAAATATTGCTGTAACCGTCGTAATTCGTATAATTCGAATACTATGTCCCTTGATTACTAGGTGATAAATTACCATCTTTTTATAATTGGCACCTTGGACCTTATTACGTACCCGCTGACCGAGGGTCGGTGGCAACAGCTCGACCAGCTTGACGGCGTGAAGGAAATCCGCGTTATGAACTTCATCATGATGGGCGTAATCAAATAATTTTCGTTATCAATTACATTTTGATTACTTGGATACATGTATTCAAGAAGTACATGAATACTTGAATACATTTACTCATGTAATCCGTAACATGAAGCGCTACATAAATACATGTATGAAAGTGTTCACCTATAGGTGAATGCATGTGATCCGCCTTTCGGGAATACATTGATACATGTTTTCATGTAGTGCGCTATTTAGTGAATTACTTGAATACATGCGATTAGCCTTTCGGAAACACTTGAATATATGCATTGATGTAGCGCGTTATTTTACGGATTACTTGATTACATGTATTCAAGTATTCGCATACTTCTCGATTACATGTAATCTATATTCAGTAATCATGAATACGTAATACAGCCCATCTCTGTTTTGAAGTAACTATAGACAGGTATCTGGGACAAAACAGATCCATGCCCAAGCTGCAAAGACCCAGTGTGCTTTTTCTTTGTTCCACACCACTCGACCAGCAAGCGCGGTAAGCCCGATCACGTGATCGACTGACCATTCCCACTGTATCATGCAAGCAAAAATTTTCTTCTCTCTGCTTTGTGTGAATATTTTAGGCGACACTATTTTAGAATTAAATATAATATTATATTCCTTCTTATGGAAGAATGGATGCAGTATATAAATATTCTTCTACAAGACAACAAAAGTATCCATTCGTTTCATCCTCTTATCATTTAACGCAATGTTACATACTGTCCCATCATCACTTCTTTCAAACACTATAACTTTAGTTATGTTCACGTTCATCTTGAGGCCCGCATCTTTCATGGTGGTATCCAGTCAGAGCATCGTCCTCTACAAATCATCCCCCGATTCCACTGTAACGATCCTATCTTCTGTAAACGCAAATACACGCAATTTTACTGTCTCAAGGTCAACACTTCCTTCGTCAAAGAGGGTAGTTATTAGAAGTTTCCCGATGTATATATTGAACATTAAGGAGGATGCAACGCATCTTTATCTAACATCTTGCTTTATATCAAATCAATCACTAAGTTGTCCGCTTACTCATACACTCGTTCGACTACCTTTAAATATAACTTTTATTGCTTTCGGAAGCCAGCAATTCACTCCATACTCTTGTACGACTTCTCAAAGATTAGCCTTCTCCTTCTAGTCGACAGCTTTTATGAGATCGACAAAGCACAAAACATTTTTTTTTTTTCCTCTCTCGAACACTTCTCTATTATCTGTCTAGAGCTGTACATCTAATCTGTAAATCATCTTCGAAATATAAATCCTGATAGGGTCTTCCAGATAATTCCCTTAGATAGTCACATGACCTCCTGACGAAGTATTTTGGTGAGTATTGTACTTACGGTACCAAGTGAGCCTAATAATATTTCATTAGTCAGTTTTTTCTGCAATGTTCCGTAGTCTGGTCTCCATACTATTCTCTGAGTACATAATATAAAATGAAACACATTTCTGGTTGCCATCGCCACAGTAGAAAAAAATTTGAGTGACTAGGATCGACGCATAATGGTTCAAGGTCAATTTTGGATATGATCACATGATTTGTGAATTTAAACTTTTTTTTCTAGTTAAGTTTGCAAATACTCATCACAAAATTGAAGAAAAGATAAAAGTTTAATCAACTGCTGTATTCAGAATGGAATTCTCAGAAATTTTGAATCTCCATGGTCCAAAACCCACATGAAAAATTTGGTGTCAACGATTTTGGGAAATTCGAGGATCCAGAGTTGTGACTTATTGTAATTACTCAAAATTCATATGCATATTGCTTTTCGGATGATTTACTTGAATAGAAGCTCTGGATGTTTTATGGATTGAGCATTTTTGTACACTTCATCGTATATTAATCTTATCGTATCTTTATCATATCTTTTTAGGAGGTTAAAAGAAGAAGTTATGGTCTATTGTTCCTTAAATGAGAGATAGGTATGAAAACCTGCTTTTTCTTCCGATTCTTGGGACAAAAAACTTTGATTATAGTAATTTTATGATTCTCACACATATTTAGTTAAATATTATACATAAAAAATCCAAAAACAATTGATCGAGTTATTCATATTTTGTTTCGAAGGATTTGTCTTGATTATTTCGCATGTTTCAAGTTGTTTCCTATTATAAAATTTTTACCACTTTACGCTCACAAGTTTAGGGAAAAACTTCACATCTTATGTATCGCAGGATTATCTTATTCGACTTAAACCATAATGTAAATGAAGGGTCCAGTAGGGCTTCAAAATGAGAAAATATTCCTGCATAAAAGTAACCAACCTTGTCTAAAAAACACGCACAATTTTCCCATTGAAATTATTTGCATTGTAATCTACACTTTTTTCGGGTAAAATGCTAAGAGTTATTTCCACTATAATCATTTCTTACTGTTTGTTATTCCTGCATTCAACTTGTCTTTCCTCATATTTCTTCTACAAGAAATCTGCCTTATTGTCTATGCGGCTGGCTGCATTCTGGATATTTTATTGAAATGCTTCTGAATGTATCATTCCGTTTAAAAAAATGAAGATGTAGTTGTCTCGGCTTTCTTCAATTCAAAGAATTTAGGCACAGTGCATTGCACTTGAGACGCTTCATTACCATTGCGATTGTTATCGTGGTTATGTTCAGGCACGTTTTCGTCGAAACGTCTGCGATTCCGCGCCTTCACTCGCACGAGGTGCAGTCGTTTGTTCTCGCATGTAGTTCACGCCCCGAATTTGCATCTGCGAAATATTAGCATAGCCCAAGTCACTTGCTAGAACGACTTTCCGAGTCGAATGAGTTATTGCAGAAAGGGTTGAATTATGTACGAAATTATTCGGGCGTCGAATTTATGCGCTGTCGTCGACTGGCTTACAGTGGAGTGATATTAATTACCCCGTAAAACGAAAGTGACGGGTGTGAGCGATATCCGATGGACAACAGCACTCGTACAATAATTCCTGCTTTATCATATTCACCAGAATCCGGAAATCCGGCCCTTTACATTCTAGTAGCTTGCTTTGGTTCATTCAACAATTTTTATTCAACAGTGGGAGAATATGTACGACTCCTGAATTCGGAGGAGAGAGGCTCCTTCTGAAAAATTAGAAAAAAATCTCCAAATTGGAGGTAATTAATACTTTCAAATAGTCTGTTTTCCGACAACCGTGTAATTAGTATCTGTGAATGTCGGCGATCAGGCGGACAACTGGGAACATCGATAGCCAGACGTGCCGACAGTGCACGAGCCACCTGTGCATTTGTGCAATTTTTCAAGCGCAAAGTGTGCACGTGCACAGCTGTCCTAATGCCAACTATGCACATCTAAACTCAAAAGTGCAACTATGTACGTCCACATTTCAACATGTACACTTAGCCATCTGAGGACTTGAACAACTCTGCACGTCTAACTAAAAATATTTGAGAAGTCCACTGACCCAAGTAGGTGGTACGGATGTCACTCTGCCACCTGTGCACGACTGAATGTACTTGTGATCAAATGGCTTTCTAAAGACGTGGACAATTGTGGATGGCCATAATCAAAAAATGAATTTCACGTCAGTCCGAATCAAATTCGAAAAATCATCTTCTCTCAGGATCCAGTTCTTCATATCTTCAGAAAAGTCCCTCTAGTTCCGGAATCTGATAGAAATTCTTTTCATTCTTTATCAGACACTGACCTACTTCCTGTTGTTTCCTGCTTGAATTTTTCAAAAAACTGGGTGGGTTCCGTTCGAAATTTTAGAGAACGTTGAACTGGAATATATTGAACTCTTCGTGTAATTCCAGAATCAATACTTATTCTGGTTCATATTTAGATTCCTAAACCGGTCTTCACGACAGTTTACTTACTTGGTCTCTACTGCTGTTGGGATCTTGTCGATTTTATAAACACAGTGATATTCTGGGATTTGCTTTTACATTTCTGAATCGGATTATTTTTGGATTTTCAAATACAATTTTCCAACTGTGCACCAAGTCCCAATGACTACTACTACTAAGCACTCTTGTCCAAGTACTACCTGTACAGGCTTATGTGTGAAGTTGCACCTTTTGAGAATTTTTTTGTTGGACTTGCGCAGTTGTCTAAGTTTTCAGATGGTTATTTCTGTGCATGTTGGAGTTCATGCTCACACATATGTCCAAATACAAACTTTGCACCTATTTATTTCAACGTGTACAGTGCTACGTGCACAGTTGTCCGGCTAGGCATCAACGTACATAGTCAGTCAGGTGCAAAAATGCTAAGTGCGAAGTTGATGCCATAACTTTTTGAGAGGAGCATATTTTCGGAATTCTTCAAACTTTGCACTCATTCTCCTTGATTCTCAATGTGTTCTTTTGAGGATAATATAATTTCTGGCCCCTTAGAACTTTATTGCATCATTTTTACAGTACTTATTCTGCGTTATCCTATAATCTTATACATATAGTTTTCAAATCCTGGAAGTTCACTTGTCGGACAAACGGCCGAAGGAGTGATCTAGTGTGCTAGAATCCAAGCAAGTGAGCAAGTCGAACTGCAAAGAAATTGCAGCCGCAACTCATTCTCCTTAATCGTACTCATTAATTGCAGCTACACTCATGCTTTTGTGTGATTGCCGCTGTCTCTATTATTGTGTTCTTTTTTCTTCGATTCCTCTCTTATTCTGTCCTCCTTTTTCACGTTCTTCTTCCAAGCCATTGCTTCGTTTTGTTTATTTCGCAGAATCTCTTTAACTTTTCTTGTCTATCCCTTCTTTCCTATTCTCTTTCTAGATATTTTGACAATCCTCCTTTTTTTTCTTACACCATTTATTTAATCTTGACTACCCTATCTTCTTCTAGCTTTATATCACCTGCATCTCCCTTATGCTTTCCCATTCTGCAATGGCCCTTGTTTACTTCTTCTTCTATCTTTTTTCTTTGTTACACTTTCTTACAAACTCCCATCCCTTTACCTCTTTCAGTTTCTCTTCGAATTTTCACGCTCGCATTCTTGCACTTCATAATGGTTCATCCTTTTGAGCCTCTTCTCTTATCCTTCAGCCTAAAGTTCTTTAAATTAGTCATCACGTTTATATACTATACCTCCCTTGCAACTACTCTTTCTCCCTCCTCTACTTGTATCCTTATATTTCCGCTTCAGAGCTGGAAACCTGTCACGTCAACGTTAAGTTATCTGATTTAACTATTGTGATATTTCAAAGTTAAACTTCTATGCGTGATTTTTAAAGTGTCGAAGCAGTGACGCTCCCAGTGAAACAGTAACATTCAGGTTGTACACTTGCCCTTTCACTGTTTCACTTAGTTTACACTTCGCAAGACGCAAATCCTCAACGTTCTCCATGCTTTAGTGCGTCTGGAATCAAACTTCAGCAATTATGGAACAATGCAAACCTCACACTACAACTGTGCTGAAGAAATTAATATATTCCTTCCACACGACTACCTTACGATTAACATTTCCCTCTCCTTCACTTATTTCTCTTCGTAGAAGTTTCGCTCTATACTAGCGTGGTCGACAAAAATTAAGCAAATGCTTTCTCTAAACCTTACTACCTTCGTTTTATACGAATTGAGCCTCAGTTTTTTCCTACCCTAGAATTTTCTGACCTTGTAATTTAGCCCGTCATTCTTCCCCCATTTCCCGCCAATATGAAACAATATAA
>WSXT02130173.1:0-10724 GCA_011762715.2 Neuroterus valhalla
CTTCTCAAACTTCTGGCAACAGGAAAGTGCTCATTTTTAGTTCCACTAGTTTGATCTCCTTATGTCTATTCTCTATGAGTAACGCAGTAGATGGGAACGCAGATTCAGGTAAAAAGATTGAACAGATTTCAACAGATGGAACAGATTGAATAGATTTGTTTAAAAAGAATAATGATCCTGAGGGATGTAAAAAAAAACTTAAATCAGACTCGAGTTGATTTAGATTGTTTCCGAATAGGTTCCAAGTTTTTTCAAAACACGAAATATAGGTTAAGTTCATTGGAGTATTTTAACGTTATTTTGAGATTCAAGAATTCAGATAGAAGTTTTTACTCATTATCTGAACTCGACTGTTTCGTTAAAATCGTTAAAAGAATGATTTTTAAGACAAGGATCCTATTGAAAACATATAACTATATTTGAAATTTATTTGTGAATTTCTAAATTTGCAAACAGTTCAGTTGTAGGGAATATATTCTCAGAGTGTGAGAAATGATCTATTAGAATTCGGCCTTCTTTCAAATTTGTATGCTGCAACAAAATATAAAATACGATTGCAAAAACTACTCCCATCACTAATTTTCGTAAGTTAAAATTTTTTTCTATCAAAAATAATGTGTGTTATTTCATAACAGATGACTGTTTTCATTATTATATTTCATAATATCATCGCAAACTTTTTGATCCAGAAACTTGACTCTTTGAGAGAAAAATAGCTTGACTGTATTTTTATAGGATCTCGAAGATTCCATCTAAAATTTTCCAACAATTTATGTCATTATATGACATAAATAAATATTTGCATACTATTTTATTGTTGCTCTAATTTTTCAAATATTTCATTTTGCAGATCTCTTGTCCGAAAAGTTTGGGAATTCAGGAGAAGAGGTGCTTTCCCACACCAGGGTAGTCCTGACCGATTCCAAAGATTAGGGAGGAAATCGAAGACTGTAAACCAGTGGCGTAGATAGGGGGGAGGATATCCCCCCCCCCCATCGGAGTTGGTAATACATGATTGGGGTTAGTCGAGAAATAGTGGACTACCTTTTTAACGATCTCTTCCCCCCACCCATGACTCAGAGCTATCTACGCTACTGCTGTGAACCAAAAATACTGACGCGATGCAATAATTATGTGATATCCCTTATTTAAATGAAATAAACATATTCATTTTCGAATTTTAATTTAAAACCCGTAAAAACACAACCTCCAAATGAAATGGCTAGGGATCGATATTCAACTAAGCCCAAGCCCGGGCCAGGCTCGGCGATCGAGCCAGGCCCTTGCTACATTTAGAGTTTCATTCTAGCTTGACCCGGGCTTGGTCATTAGGCCAGGGCCTAGTTTTTCCGGGCTTGAGCGCGGGTAGGCCTACGACAAAATTTGTACACGGGTATTAACAGTAGTATTTAACGATAATGAATGAAAACGCATTGCATGTTACAATGGAGAAGGAAGCATTTTTGAACTGAAATTCATAGTTTCAGATTATTGTTATAAAGGTTATAAATAGAGAATTACTCCTCTGAAAGGGTAACCTTTTTTTTTAAATTATTTTTGTTTTACATTCCCCTCTACAGTATTTAGAACGATAATAAATTAAAACTCATTGCATATAATAATGATGGAAGGATATTTTGTAATTGAAATTTCTAGTTGCATTTCGTGTTCCATCAGTTTCAGGATTCATTTTTGTGTTCTGCAGCTGTGCAGAAATTGACACTGCTCGGAACGTCACTGAAAAAGACCATGTTTTTTCCATTAAAACTGCAGATATTTCAAGTTCAACGTATTCAACATACATTCTGCATTATTATTCAATAACTAAAATTGGACATAGAAAAAATTCGCCATGAATTCCGAAGCAATATTTTTCTAGAATTTCTCATACGATAATAAGATATTAACCAATATAA
This sequence comes from Neuroterus valhalla, assembly GCA_011762715.2. Lineage (NCBI taxonomy): Eukaryota > Metazoa > Arthropoda > Insecta > Hymenoptera > Cynipidae > Neuroterus > Neuroterus valhalla. The sequence goes on from WSXT02130173.1 coordinate 1,917, forward strand.
AAGATTTTTATTACACTCTTTTCGAATGTCAACCCACAAACTTTATCACATGATTAGACTACTTTGTCCGTTTTTGCAACGCCCTGATATTCGAGCATAACCATGTTACTATAATAATAGTATACAGGACATATTTTGTTGGACAAAATTTAGCCAAAAAGAATTGTAATTATTCTCAGAAAAAGTATATACTTGCATTAGACTGCACTGACATTTCATGTAAACAAAGTATGTTTAGGTTAGAACGTCTTTGGAACAGAATATACATTTAAATCCACTTCTTATAGTATTCTTACCTGCTTTGTATGTTCCGTCAATTTCTGAATTTCAGGCATGGTTTTGAGAGGGGAATAAAATAAAAATCACACAAATTTTGTTTGAAAGCTCAACTGCGACTGCCACTTTTGCAAAGTCCGTAGCAATAGCTTTGATGCGCTCCAACTCCTTTCTCTTTCTAATAATTGGTATCGAACTATGCTCTCCCACTCCACACCATGAACACGTCAATTTATTATTTTAAACTTTATTTGTTCAATCAAAACGATGATTTTAAATACATTTGCATGTCACAGGGCCGAAAATTGACTGTGAGGGTTATTCTCCTCCGCGCATGCGCACTTGAATATAATTGGAATGAAAAGGTCTATATGGAGTTTTCCGTGTACTTGCAAATAATAATTTAGAAGATCTCTTATCCATTAAAAACTTCATGTCGTTCCGAAATAACAAAAATTTGATATTTTCTATTGTTTTAAGCCTCATCGTCGATGCTTGGACATAAGATACATTTTTTAATGAAAATTTCTGTAACTGATCTTGGTACTTCACAACTCTAGTACCCCCTGGGCTTCTGGAAGAAAAATGATAAATTTTTTCGCTCGGCCCTGGTGTATATCCACTGGAATAACTCCGATTACACAATTCTGGTGACATTCGCTGCAATAATCAGTGTCAATGAAAAATGAGGGAATTTTTCCAGCATTAGATTTGAATCACAACTTGATAATTTCCTCGAATCAATTTGAGTAAAATAAGGAAGTTACAAAATAAAAAAATTAATGATGAAAATTGAAGATGGGGAATAATTTAGGAAATTTGATGAATGCAAGAAATTGTTTGCTTTCTGTGAATCGGAACATTCAATTATGGAGTTTTAAAACACTTTTGTTCTTCAATCGGAAGCACGTGAAATTTGTTAATCGCTGACTCTACGTGTTGGATGTTTTCACGTTTCGCTGATACAATTATTACGCAACTACGGACACAATTATTATGCATCCTGTGACCATAGTTCTTGGAGAAATTTAGAGTTTTGATAACAATTGTTATCAAAACTCTAAACGTGTTCAATTTTCTGAAAAGTAATCTCATGTTCATTCTTTATTCAGAGCTCACATATAAGTTAGGGACCAAAAATAAAATTGTACTTGATTCTGTTTCGTCGCCAGTTGTGGATATAAATTCAAAGTGTTCCAGTGAAAAGTTTTCTGGAAAAATCAGGTTAACAAAATTTATTATTTCAATTCGATTTGATTAAATTTTTATGCTATTTGCTAAAATATGAGCATGTCGCATGAATTAAATATTTCAAAAATAAAAGCTTCTGGGATCCTTCTTTGAAATTTTTTAAATTTCTATAAAATACATTATTTGTATGCTTCTGTTATTGAAAAACTTCTCCTCGAGAATAATTAACCGAATTTGTTGTTGCTCACGTATAACTTAGTGACAATAAATTAAATTTTACTGTGCTTTGTTTCGTCACAAGTTTTGAATTTAGATTTAAAGTATTCCTTTGTAGAGATTTTTTCGGAACAATCATTGAAAAAATATTTCTTCTTCAATCCAATTTGATTTCATTTTTATTTCATTTTTTTCATATATAAGAATGTAGCATGAATCACAAACTTCAGAAAATGGAAGACCGTGGAGTCATATTTTTTCAATTTCACCTAAAAAGCAACTGTATCCTTTTTTCAGTAGAATTCTGCCAAGATTGCGTAGATAACCTAGAAAACATGATTTCTTTGATTTATTCAAATTATTATTATTTTTATTATTATCAAAATCCACGTTTTTTTTCGTTAGAAAAAGCCTTTCCGAGAAAAATCAACCAAACTCTTTGTTATTTTTGAAGAATGAGTTAAAAAAAAAGTTGGAAAATTTCTGAAATATAAGAATCCCGAATAATAAAATTCCTGACTGAAAACTGTTGAATTATAGAATATTTAAAGTAGGAAATTTCCAAATTATGAAATCCCCGAAATGACACAATTAAAATTTTTCTTTCATTAAATATCATTCATGTATTAAAAATATAAGAATCAAATATCTTTATGGAAGAAATACATTTTTTTCAATGTTCACAGTTTGAAAAAATTATTTTTATAATTCAAAATAACAATACTTGGAAAAAATATATTTCTGGATGAACAATTTTGTTTGTTTTTAATTAAAAAGAACGTAGAGATAAATCAGTGCCAAGTTATATCCTGCAGTTTATTAGCACACGTGTTGAAATTTATTCTTTGAATACAATTTTCGTACACTGATTGTTATTTTTAATTAAAAAAATAATGTCGACAATTTTATAATTTCAGGATTTTATTATACGGGAGTTCTAAAATTTGGAATTTTACAATCTCGGGAATATCATTTTTCTTGATATTTCAGCCGTCCCTTTGAATCTTTGAAAATTTTTGTAATTTTCGGATCTTGAGGAGAAACAGAAAAATATTTGGAAACGAAAAAAAAAAACGATTGATTTCTGCATTTTAGACAAATATTATTTTGAAAAATAATTTTTTAAAAATAAATTTATGACACGAGCTACTTTCAAGTATTATGGTTATATCATTAACTTATAAGTATATTTCAAATTTGTCTGATCGAAAATAAGGAATTGAGGTTATACAATTCCTTCAGATCAGTTTCACTATTTGAATTATTCATTTTTGACTAATAAAGTGGTAGTGAAAATTGCATTATGACAAAAGTGAATTTTACTAATTGAAATGGTGCAAGAAAACGATTTCACTATTTTAATAGTGAAATATATTTCACTGATTCAAATAGTGAAATTCTCAATATTTCAGATTTAGAGAGAAACATTATGGTTCAGCGTGAATAACAAATTACAATAAATAAATGATCCATGGGTTCTATTTTTCTCATTTTTAACACAAAAAATAACATTGTGGAATTTTCTAAAATATTCTTCCAATGTTATCTAAAAAACCCAAGAAATATTTTTTCTGTGGTTTTCCTTAAAATTGTTTATTGTATCGGAAATTAGTCTGATGGATATTTTAGATCACTATAAAATACATTTTTTTTTCTGTATAAAAAATCCTTTTCGCCAAAAATCTAAAAAAAGGGAAGGAGTGAAAAAAATTTTCTGTAATTTTTCAAAACCTGAGGATATTTTTGATTTTTCTTAATGGCTTACTCCATGACAAATATAAAATTACTATTTTTGATACTTAGAAGCCCTAGCTGGGTGGATCCTGTTTATTATTTATCATTTATTTTTTATTATTTCTTATTTATTATTCATTTTTAATTATTCATTATTTATTATTCATTATTCATGGACGAATTTTAAACTTTTCTTGTAATTTCTTTCATTTATTGTTGTAATTTATTGTGTTTTTATATTTTCCATAATATAAATAAAAATTTGAAAATCAGTTATCAACTAAATGGTGGTGAAAATAAAAAATTTGGGGTTTTTTATTAGAAAAATACATGGGATACAGAAAAAATGTCAAAATTGAAAGTTCTTCTTCTTGAAAAGATGTTTTTGTTTGAGGTGTTGTTTTTAAGTACATTCGTCAAAATGAACTGTTAGTGACTTCTATTTTGTTCATAATCCGGAATGTTGAAATATTAGAATTTTTTCTCTAAGTAAATAAACTTTGAATTTGAAGAATTTTTCAATATAATCTACAATCTAGAGCTCCAAGTTAAACTTGTTATTTTTTTATTCCATAGTGATTATTTGTTTCGAATATTTATTATCCCAGTTGAATGAAAAATATTTTTATGCAAAAACTGTAAATTGTTCCATGACTTCTAAAAAAAGGTTAGAAGTAGAATAAAATACAACTATATACACAAAAAAATATTACCAAATCAAAAAATTGGTCCTGGTTATAGAGAAAAATTCGATGAAATAAAAATAAATCAATAAAATGAGTCAAAAGGACGTGCTTTCATGTATTTTGACCCACTGATAATAAATTCGTCGAATATATTGGTCACGTGACTAACTGTCACATGCCCTCAGTAAATTTAATTATTGACAAAAAAAATTATTTTCAATCAATTTCTGATATAATTTGTATTTGGAGATATTAAATTTGATTTTTTTTTAATTTTAGGAGAAATGAAGATCGCCTTGAGTTGGACAATTTTTTTTATGGGATGGAGTGTAATGTTGTCGAAAGAATATTATTCTACAGTATTTGACACGATCGATGTTGATACAATTTTATCAAACAGACGACTCACAGACCAATATATTTCTTGTCTCCTTGATCAAGGCCCATGCACAGCCGATGGACGTGGCCTTAGAAGTGAGTGAATGGCCAATTATTCCGGTCTGCCGGTCATTTAATTACCGGAATAATTTATTATTTATTTATTGTACGCGAAAAATACCCTAAATAACACTTTCCTGGAATGGATACAAGTAAATAATTAAACAACCTTAATTATTTACCTTTTAATTTATTTGTCTGAAAATAGCTATTTTTTGTGACATTTCTTATATGCTTGATAATTTTTTTCTTGTCTTGAATTTTTTCTATATTCTTTCACAAACCTGTTCAGAAAAGATTCACTCATCGTTTGCAACCGCGAATACTGGATATGCAAAATGCACCAGTTTCTTTAAAAAAAACATTATTAATGGTTCCTTAAAACTATAATGTAGGCTATAGTATAGAGGCGGACAGTAGGTCGAATTGGCAGATATTGTTTCAAAAGTAAACAAAAAATACTTCTTTCAAGACTTTATCTTTCATGCAATTAGTAAATGAATGATCAATTATTAAAAAAAATTTAACTGAAATATAATCTGTTTTGTTGAAAGTCTAACCATTCTGTTGAGAACCCGCCTTTTTGGGTTCAAACTCCAAATATTTTCAGTATAAAATTCAACTGCTTCTTGAAAGATGAACTCCATCTTTGAAAATGCACTTGTTTTTGGGAAGATCTCTTATTTTAGTTCAAATTTGAATATTTCCTTAAAAATTGGCTTTACTTTGAAATTGATCTTCTTGGTTAAAAATTAATTTTTTTGGTAGAAAATTTAATCTTCTTGGTCAAAAGTTGAATTACATTCTTGAAAATTGATTATTGTATGGAAGATTCATCATATGCGTTGAAAATTGACCTTCTTAATAGAAAATTTATCTTTCTAGCTGCGAATTCAACTACTTGTTGAAAATGAACTCCCTTTTTCTCAGTTTCCTCTTTTTGGTCGGAAATTTTACTATTTCGTTACAAATTTTTGCATTCTCTCAAACTTATTCATGCAACGAGAAATTTGGTTGAACTTCCGAAAAGGATGTATGTCCGATTTCCTTCGTTTTCCGTATAGTATACTAATGTATTTAAATGCGCTGATTGCAAACATGACAGTTAAAATTGGCGCCAATTTGATTTTCATGGTAAAATCATCAAAAAGCCATGAAAATAATGACTTCTTGCGTTCATCTCAGCGAATATGCAAAATTTAGAATAATGTTTTAATTAAAGTTGTAGATCTCATCAATATAAACATTTTTTATTGCAAGCATTTTTTTATAGGAATGATTTTTTCTCTTGCGGAATGGTGGAAAAATCTGCTAGCAGACACCGAGGAGGGACCGCACTTCTCGGTAGTGTGGGGTTTCCGATGTTGATGGAGATGACGAGATGTTGTTGTCACCATTTACCCACTAAGAAACCACCATCTTCTTTTTTGCATTATTCCCCCTGGAACCGCTTTCGCATTACTTCAAGGGGTGCCGTTTTCTTGCCGCCTTGAGGCATCTGCTGGTTTCTGTTTGTTCCGGTCTCCCATGTACCAACCAGGATGTACGCAACGTCCTCAGTATGGCGACTATGTCACGCATCGGGCTCATCGGCCTTCGACATCCTGTTCGGGCATGATTGACTCTTCCGGATCCTTTGAATATTATCCGCCTTCAGCTCGTTTAATTTCGAAGGTTCCTTTAGCTTGCGCGTCTTAGTTCCTTCCCGGAATACACTGCACCTTACAGTTCCTGGAAAATGGTCTTCCCGAGAACCATCCTTCTTTGCGGCGCAGAGGTAACAGTGCGGAGCAGTTGTGCACTCCGCAGACCTGTGTCCCTATTTGCCACATCTCTAACACTCCTTCCTGTCCCGTGCGTCTCTCGTGCGTGCGTCGCACATGCCCAGCCAATGCTTCTTCTCATAGTGCAAGGAGCTGCTTCTTAGTACGCATACATATGTGCTACGCACTGCCCATGCGTGTGCTATGGCACTCTCCTGAAACGTGCTATGCTAGCAGCGGCTGTGCTCATGCCCGCAGCACCAAGAGACATGCAGGTGAGCTGCCTGGCGCTGCAATCAGCACTCGAGTATATCTGCTCTGTAGCGTCGACTATAGCGGTGCGCTGACTTTTGCGTGTAGGTTCCCCGGGGTGATTCTTAAGGGCCTCTTCCACCTTTTCCTTTTCCGTCGATGGTTCCAAATCAAGAATCTCGACCTCAACTCGGGGAACGAGCTCTCGCACGTTTGCCTTGTTGTCAACCACTTTCTTGATGGCAGTGGACAGTTTCTTCCTGCCCTCTGCTTTACTTCCGACCTCGATCAGGATCGCTCCGTCTCACGTCTGCCGTATTCCCTTGACTTTCACCCCAAGGTTTTCTGACTGCACCGCACTCCGGATCCCGCGCAGCACGCTAGCGTAGCTAAAACTCTTGGCAGGTCTAATCAGCACTGCCTCGGGTCGTGCTCGTTTCGGCGTCCTCCCCTTCTTAGTCTTTGGCTTCTCAGCCAGCTTTGCCTCCTTTGAAGAACTCGTAGCTACAGGCGTGAACATTTGCGCCCGAGTTCTTATCTTCTCTTGGACAGGTCTCAATGCGCTCGTCCCCAGGGGACTGTCGGCTGGGTCTTTTGGCCTCTTTCCTTTGGCGGAGGCCGGAGATTTCCCGGCATCTGCTGCCGTCTGAGTGCCCACACTTTTCGCCATTGTCTTCTTTGTGGAGAGCTTCGTGTTTTGGACCTTTCCTCCGAAAATCTTCTTGCCTATTTCTTGGTTAAGATTAGTTCCGAAGTCCGCTGTCCAGCAGTCTGTGTACCGCATACTGTCTTGCACCTTGTCGAGAACAGCAAGTGCTCGTCAAGGCCCTTTGTGATTTGCGGGTGCATATGACGTTTTGTTCCGCAAGAATCCTCCATTTTAATAATGATGCTCTCCAGCTTCACTATATGGCTTTGCGTCTGCTTCACACTTTCGTTCATTATGAACTTCAAGAATCCGACAAAATCTCATCAAAATACACATTTCCCGCCGCGAGAATTTTCTTATAGGAATGATAGTTCTCCAGGGAATCGCTTCGAGTATAATTTACTTTGCCATTACCCAAAAAAGTACAAAATTAAAAGAAGTTTTTTTCAATAAGGATTCCAACACCAATATTCTTTTATATTTAATTTTCATAAAAAATTCAGCAATGATTCTCATAGGAACTGCAATGCATTGGCATTCCCAGGATTTGCGATAGCAGACGATAAGTGATATTTTTTGTTGTGATTGTGACGTAACCTATAAATTTTATTGGTACAGGTTAATTTGAGATTTTATTAATTTTTTTTCTCTTCAAGCAACGTATAGTTTTCCTCCACGCATGTAGATGCTTTATTGTTCATTGAGCAGTCCCATTTTCCTCCCCCTTTACAGGTTTTATTCAAAATTCTTTGATCGTCTTCTGACTTTGATTCCTTTTGACTAAGAGATTGAGCATATAAATTATAGATTTAATGCTTTCACGATGATCCATTATGATGAAATAAGGTATTTCGGGTTTCGATCGTGTACAAAACTACAAAACTTTGTCGAAGTTTCGCGAACGTTGCATCTCGCATCTTCAGGACTGGCCTAAAACTGAGGTTGAGGTTGTGTTGTTATTATATATGCTCAAAGCGATGCCTGTGATTCGTCGAGTATTCCAGTGTGGGGATTGGTGGAATCTGATTGATCAATCAGTTAAACCGGGAGAATGGAAAGACAAATTGGATTGGTGTTATATTCATTGTCCATACATATCCATTGTCCATAAATGTTGTCTGTGATTCCCATCCTGTTTCTAAACCCTGTCCTGTCATGTGGAAATAGTTTCTTTTCCCTCCACGAGCACTTCCGCGTAGGCTTTATATCCTACTTACGTGAGTGTGATACCTCTATTTTCATCTACACTCTTTCCTCCTCCTTTCCTGATCAACTCGCCGACAGCTACCTGCCACATCTTACCCCACTCCGGCGCTTCTCGGCAGTGCATCTCACAAGAATTTTATGCACTCGATTCTATTCTATAAATTTTCAAGAACATTTTTTCGAATTTCAAAAAAAGATTCTTCTCAAAATACATGGATTTTTTACCAAATGTTCAAGTTATAACAAAAATTGATGTTTAACCCCAGAAATCAATTTTCAACAAAAAGTATAAATCTTTGACATGAGATAAATTTATAACAAAATGGTTCAATTTTGTAAGAGATATTATTCTTATTTTTATAATTAAAACTGTACATCTGTTTATTATTACAATTTC
>WSXT02130184.1:0-10723 GCA_011762715.2 Neuroterus valhalla
CTTCAGACGGCATCCAGCAAGCAACAGCGTACTCCTCCAGAAATTGGACTCCAGCAGCTCACCAACTCCGACCAGTTTGACTCTCTCCAAACGCTCACTGGTTCTTTGTGCCTATCGAGGGAATGAACTTCAAAGGAATTACGAATTCTTGTCTCTTCTTACTCTTGGTTCTCTCACATACAAACTGTCCTTTTTAGGACAATTCCCAACTTTGAACGCACTACGATCAAGTACTCCGGTACTTGATCGAAATTCAGGAGATCCGATTGTGATGCCCTTCGGGTGTCATCCTCTTTGATCTTCCCGGATTTCTTGGAGGGTCTAGCACCCTCAAAGGTTGAACGCCGTCGATCACCCCTGGGTGGTCGACCCAGAGTCTCTTAGCTTGGGACTCCAGTTTGTGATGCCCTTCGGGTGTCATCCTCACTGGAACCAAGCATAAGAGCTCATCGGTGGGCATCCCCTCACCACTTGAACGCAGCACAGTCGAGTATCCTCCGGATATTCGACTCGAAGTCTCCCGCATTAGAAACTAGCTTGTGATGCCCTTCGGGTGTCATCCCTGCTAGCAACTGATACGGGACCTTCTCCGCGTACCAACCGGTAATTGAATTCGACCTGGGATTTCGCCAGCCAAGCCGCATGGGGCTTAACCCTCGCCAGAAGAGGGCCAGCGCCATCGCTCGCCGCCAGGAGGCAGCTCTTCAAGTCTGCCGGGAGATCGGATATCTCTCCGTGCCCGCTCCGGAACCAGAAGAGAACGAACCAGCAGGGTCTGGGATAGGGTCTAGTCCTCTCTCGCCCGCCGACGGAGTCGTCGCTTGCCTGGTCCTCTGGAGTATCCGGCGGAGTTGCAACGCCCGCTACACCCGGGTCCGCCAGACCCTAAGCTACGAGGAGGACGCCCCTCGGTTGGCCTACCCAGGAAGTATCCAGGGCCACAGCGCAATTCACCGCTGTACCGAGAAACGGGACTTTGTACTCAAAAAGTTCTTAACGCAGAATGCGCACACCATCAACCTCGCCTCGTGTTTAAGGGGGTCATTCCAACTTATCCATGGAGAATCGCAATCCATGGGAATTGTTCCTGGCAGCCAAGGGTGCCCGGACCTACATAGAACCACCTAGCAGCCGAAGAAACCAGAAGAAGAGCCTGGAAACCTCAGACACGTGGTTGATGGACCAGCAAGGTTTTCTTTTCCTTCCTCCTCTCAACTCACCATTCCCGGCTCCCGTAAAACCCAACCCCTCTCCGCGCAATTAATCTCCCCACCAAACCTCTCCTTCCTTGAACCTCCCCACCCCCACCTCACGAAACGTGTCAATTGGCGGCCCAACTTCGGGGCACGGAACGTGATAGACCACGTTCATTTTCCACACCCTGATCCATGAGCACCATCTGAACTTGTTCATACACAACCACTTCCGGAAGTGGATACCAAAATCCGGTGGCGCTCAACGAACTTCCAAACGTACCCCAGCTCAACTTCGGCCATCCAGCCCCGACCGGGGTCGAACCTGCACCAGCTCCGCCCCCGGGGGACAAGGGGGCCAAACTCCTCCAGCTCAACTTCGACATCCAGCCCCGACCGGAGTCGAACCTGCACCAGCTCCGTCCTCAGGGGACAAGGGAGCCAAACTCCACCAGCTCAACTTCGGCCATCCAGCCTCGACTGTAGTCAAACCTGCACCAGCTCCGCCCTCAGGGGACAAGGGGACCAAACTCCACCAGCTCAACTTCGGCCATCCAGCCTCGACCGGAGTCGAACCTGCTCAAGCTCCGCCCTTAGGGGAAATATGCCAGCAACACTACTATCATGCGCCTAAACGCGCAACTCTACTAAAAAAAACAATCCGAGAAGAAACCAGTTACGGTCTTTCTCCAACAAAAGTATTTGCTGGCCCTTCGTCTCCTTCCGAACGCAGAAGATGAGATTATCGTAACCCTTCTTTTAGAATCACTTCGTCCATCAATCCGACGGGTGATTCGAGCCGCTTCTCCTGGGACTTTTGGGGAATTATCGGACCGCGCCGTGGAAGCCGAGCTGTACGAGGCCGAGGAACAACCACGGAAGGAGGTAAAGAGAGAAGAGCCCCGGAAACCCACGACGCACCAGCACCCCGGCCACCAAGAAGACGACCGTCGAAGGAACGCTCCACCCTGTCACCATTGCCCGGAATATCATTCCCACCGGGACTGCCCAGTATTTAGAGCAGAAAGAAGGAACGCTCCCCAGGAAAACTGTCGAGGCTCGGCGGCCAGGGAAACCGCCGAGCAAACCTGCAGCCAGGATCCCCGACAATAAACCTCACAGGCACACCTGCACGCCGTTTATCCAGCCTCCGCGTACTCCTCGACGGAAGAGAGGCGATCGCCTACGTAGACTCCTGCTCATCGGACAACTTCGTGAACGCATCTCTTTTGAGCAACTATCAGCTCCAAGAATTGGCACCTTGTCCCCCATATGCAAAACTCGCAGCCCAGGGATCGAAACTCCAGCTGATCGGCTCCATCTACTTAGCACCCGAGATCGGAGGAACAGCCTACCCCGGAGTCTTCCTCGTCAGTCGTCAACTGTCCGGTGAGTTGGTGTTTGGGATCCCTTGGTTCGAACAACACCGGGTCATTTACGACACCATCTTGGATGTATCTACATCGGAACCCAGCAACGAGATCGACTCTACCTACTACCCGATGCCCGGCTTCCCACAAAAGAAGCCCCGACACCAGAACTGAGTCATCACTTCCCGACGGAATATGAAGAACGCTTCCACCGGATAATAAGTACCCACGCAGCCATCTTTCACCAAGGAGGGCCCCTTCGACAGACCATCGCAGTTCAACATGAGATTCACCTCACCGACGCAACGCCTTTCTGAGAGACTATAGATTCTGCGTAGACTACCGCAGAATCAATAAACAGACGGTGGGCGCTCCCCAATGCTTACCCAGGATTCACGAAATCCTCAAGGATTTAGGACGTGCCAAAATCTATACGACCCTCGACCTGAAAAGTGGGTATTGGCAGGTCCCACTGGCTCCGGAGTCCCGTTAAAACTCGGCATTTACAACACCCAGCGACGGACAGTACCAGTTCCGAGTGATGGCCTTTGAACTCAAAAATGCTCCTGGGACCTTCCAGACGTTGATGCGCCACGTTCTCGCGGACTACTAGGGGAAGTTTTCCATCGCCTACCTCGACGACATCATCATCTACTCCGACGACTGGGAACAACATCTGTTACATCTAGCGCTGATCTTGGAGAGACTCAGCATTTATGGACTCACCTGTTCGTCGCAGAAATGCCAGTTCGGACAAACCAGTTTGCCCTACCTAGGACACGTCGTCACCTCCGAGGGGAACGTTCCACAAACGAAGCACCTGTGAGCGATTCTAGATGCCGTACCACCCCGTACCAGGAAGTCCCTGCGATCATTGCTGGGAACGATGAACTGGCTCCACGAGTATATACCTCTATTCGGAGACCATTGCTCCCAAGATGGACCTGCTGTCACCTAAGCGTCCCTACAAATGGACATTGGAAGCCACGGAGGCGTTGGAAGCAGTCAAGAAAGCGTTTGCAAATCACGAGCCGCTCAGCCGACCAGACCCTTCTCTGCCGTTCGTTCTTCAAACGGATGCAAGCGCCCGAGGAATGGGTGCTGTCCTAATGCAGCAGGACTCCGCAGGACAACGTCGAGTGATCGCATACGCCAGCGCAAAATTTTCGCCAACAGAAGCCACTTACCATTGCAATGAGCAGGAATGCCTCGCAGTAGTTTGGGCCATCACTCACTACCGTCCCTATTTAGAAGACCAGCGATTCACCCTGCGGACGGACAGCAAGACTCTTACTTGGTTGGAGCGCCAAAAGAATACCCGGGACAAACTGACGAGGTGGCACGTGTTTCTCAGTAGATTCTCCTTCGACATCGAACATTGTCCAGGCAAGGACAATGAGTTACCAGATGCCTTGTCACGTCACCCAGACCCAGGGACGCCATCAACAGGGGAACCGGATTTAGAGGAGATGGTTCGACCTCGTTATCCAAGTCTTCAGAGCAGTGCAGACAACCACATTCCGACCCTCCGGATAACGACCAGCCCCTCACTCTTCGAGGAGATCAACACCGCACAACGAGAAGACCCGGACATCGAACGAGACATTCTCCGCTGGAGGAAATTAGTAAATCAGAAACGATATATCCCGGAGGAAAGCCGTTTCTTAAAAACACATCGTCTGGAACACCAAGGCTTCTGGCGTCAGGCCACCGACGCATCCAGGTGGTTGCTTCCTGCCCCCAAAATCCTTAGGCAACGGATCATTTGGAAATTCCACGATGTACCACTCTCAGGACACCCAGAAGCCGACGAGACAATTCGGGCCATCAGCGAGCACTTCATCTGGCCTGGGATGACCCGAGAAATACACCGTTACATCGCAAGGTGTCACCTTTGTATCTGCTGCAAACCAGTTCGAGCAAAATACCCCGACCAGCAGCTTCCTCGAACACCATACACAGCTTGGGACACCATCGCCTTGGACCTGATGGGCCCCTACCCCCGCAGCAAGAAGGAACACTGCTACCTTCTCGTAATCACGGATTTGTTCTCTCGCTGGGTGGAAGCCTTTCCCCTGCGCACAGCGACAGCACCTGCAATCACAACCGTCATGGAGCAGGAGATCTTCTCTCGTTGGGGTTATCCTCGCTGAATCCTCAGCGACAACGGACCCCAGTTCTCGGGACAAATATGGTCTGAAGCCAGAAAAAAATGGGACTGCGAACTCTGGACAACGCCTATCTACCATCCACGAGCTAACCCCACCGAGAGGCGTAACCAAGAAATAAAAAAGGGACTCCGCCTCCGTCTAACGCCTCAAAACCAAAGTGCGTGGGACCAACACATACCACAACTGTTGTTTGGACTACGTCGACGACGAAACGCAGCCACCGGCGAAACGCCCAGCTATCTCCTTCTGGGAAAGAACATTACTCTACCTGGGGAATGGCGAATTCAGACTCCCGGTCATCAACCCTCCACCACGGATCCGGCCGCGAACAACGGGAGAATCAGGCTCGCCAGCATCAACACCACTACCAGAAAAGGTACACAGCGGACCCGGCAGCGCCCCGTTATACGATCGGAGATTGGGTAGTCACCACGAATCATAGACTATCAAATAAGGCCGCGGGTTACAATGCAGCCTTAGACCACCGGCGGCTCGGACCTTACCAGATAATCGGACAGGCCTCGGAAGAGGTTTATTGGATCAACAAGGAGGGACAACACCAGAAAATACATGGGAAGGACCTCTGGCCAGCACCAAAGAGACCGGTCATTTGGAACGACCAAGAGAACTGGAATGTGAGGTCAGTGAAGAACTGCCTCCCATGGAAAACTTCCCATCCGGTTCAGGGGAGGAAGACATCCCAACAATAACTGCGTCCGCAGTTAACAACACCAGCATCGGTGCAGAACCGTGCTCAACAACGCTCGTCCGAGCACATCAGGATCCAGCTGAGGACCTCAACGTACCAGGCCCACCGGGTCGGACACGTCCGCTAGCTGCGCCACGTCCTGCCCCCAGCATCGGTGCAGAACCGTGCTGAACAACGCTCGTCCGAGCACTTCAGGATCCAGCTGAGGACATCCACGCACCAGGCCCACCGGGTCAATCGCGTCCGTTAGCTGCGCCACGTCCTGCCCCCAGAATCGGTGCAGAACCGTGCTCAACAACGCTCGTCCGAGCACATCAGGATCCAGCTGAGGACCTTAACGTACCAGGCCCGTCGAGTCGGACACGTCCGCTAGCTGCGCCACGTTCTGCCCCCAGCAATGGTGCAGAACCGTGCTCAACACGTGCTCGTCCGCCAGCATATTTTTTAGGCTGAGTTCTTAAGGTTTTTGTCTCGCGACAGTCACATTCAAAAGTTTACGCTCAGATAGATGCAAGAAATGACGAATTCTTTCCTCAGCATTGGTGAACAATTTTAATTGAGTTTGTACACTCGCATAAAAGCGAATACACAATACACAGTTATACACAGTTATACAGGATACACAAATTCACAGTTACAGTTCGTAAGGCAACGATAATACTGCCTAACCCTGCTATGTGCCACGTAACTACGTAAGAACAGACACATTATTCTTCACAGCATTATATCTTTCATACTAAATGGTCAATAATTATTATTTGAAAAAATGAAATTCACACAATATTTTTCTGTATATCTTTAGGTTTTAGGCTCAATGGTAAGCTTCGTTTCCATACTAGACTATGTAATGTGGTGATTGCGCATGATAGCTATTGGAGACCCATGCAAAAAGTACCAAACATAATTGATGACTTTTGAAACGGTCGAATCAGTCGGATATAGGATAAGTCGTTAGATAAGAATATTTTCTACATATTCTGGAAGTTTTAGACAATCCGTAAGTAGGGTCCCATTTTGGAACAACTACCTTAAGCTTCAAAGCTAGATACCTTGAATTTCCTCGCCGATAGTATCATAACGTATTCTTTGGTAAGACCGCCCGTTAGAGCATGTGTAGCACTAGGTCTAGGATATAAGAATTTCCCGCAATACTAGTCTCGGACGAGGTGGAAATATGTTAATCTTACGGGAAGTAAGTAAAATTATTTTTGGTTCCTATTCTCGAAACATTATTGATACAGAAATAAAATATGGGTAGAATAATTAGGTCTGGAATATTTATACGATATTTATAATATATAATATATATTATTGATATACTTTTGGCCGCTTAGTCTTCTATTATAAATATCTATAATTTATTTTTATAATTATTTTTTCACAGTATGTTCAATGCATTTATTAAGAAACTCTATTCAGAAATATAATCTCATGAAAATGTATTGTCGAATGCTCTTAACGAACCCAAGTAATATATCTCTTTTAGAATATGCCCGAGGTGTTGTTTTCTGTTTCAATGCGTAACTCTCAAATTGAAAAGTTATAATTACCAGTTTCTTAAAAATTGACTTTGATTCCAGTTCTCTATTTGGACTTCAAAATTTTCCAGCACTAAGTGTGGTACTGAGAACTTGTGCAAAATAAATGATTTTGATGAAATTATGATTTTCGAAGCAAGGGATGATAAAATGGAAAAAATATGAGGTTCCTCATCAAGAATACAAATTGAAGAGCTCTTCTTCTGGAAACTGTGTAGGAAGTGCGTCCTTCCATTCAGCAGTTGAGGGAAAGGAATATCCTATTCCAGGAAACAAAAATCCATTCAATTGCATTGAATGGGGTTTGAAGGTTTCTGAATTGCGTATCAATCACTGGAAGTCCAGATTTCCGCCGATTGGTTTTTAAAAGAATTTTACTCCTTTCTCGTTAATATTTTTTTGTCTGACTTACAGGCCGAAAAAGCCATTACTTGCTATAGAAATCAAGTAGCAAAAGGAATCCAGTGGCCTTGTATATGATTTCTTTAAATCTGTCGTACTTCATAAAATTTCAAAAATCGTGTGAAATATGGGATTCTCACCTCAAAATAGATGGTCTCATTCAAAAAGAGGAAAGCCCATTCAATATGACATTGCCTGAAATGGTCATTGCACTATATGGCAGATACAAAGCTGTTCAAGGAAATGACCGATAGACATAGTAGCAAAACGATTCAGTTATCAATTCATGAATCTGCAAATGACAGATACGCAATTCACCCAGGCGTCATTTTAATGGATTTTTCTCCGGAATTGCGGGATACTCTGCGCGTAAGGAAGCTTCATGTTTTGTGCGTGCCGGAAACAAAGAAAAAGGCATGTGAGATTAATAAGGTGAAGAATGGTCTTGAACTCTGGTCAGGAGTAGACAAGGAATCGGTCTAACCCAGGAAACAAGAATCCATTCAATTGCATTGAATGGGTTTTGAAGATTCCTGAGTTGCGTATCTGTCACGATTAGTTTTTAGAAGAATTTTACAAGTTATTTTTTCTTTTTGTCTGCCTTAGAGGCCGCAAAAGCCATCACTTCTTATAGATGTCAAATAGAAACAGGAATCCAGTGGCCTTGTATATTTTTTCTTCAAATCTGTCCTAACTTATAAAATTTCGAAAATCATGGGAAATATGGGAGTCAAACCTGAAAAAAGATGGTCTCATTCAAAAAGAGGAAAACAAATTTAATATGATTGCCTGAAATGGTCAATGCACTATATGGAAAATTCAAAACCGTTCAAGAAAATGACCGATCGACATAGGAGCAAACCGATTCAGTTATCAATTCATGAATCTGAAAATGACAGATACGCAATCCACACAGACGTCATTTCAATGGATTCTTTTTTCCTGGGAATGATGAATGAGAGAGCAAAAGCGCATGTCCAAATGTACGAGTGTGTATCTCCTAGATTATTATGGGTTAGAATGAAAGTGGGAATCAGAGGACTGTTTATTGCAGCATGCTACGCTCCTGTTGATAGTGACAGTAAAGAGGTAAAAAACGCCTTGTGGGACTCGTTGAATGATATAATAGAAACATGTGATTTAGGCGAAAGAATAATATTACTCGGAGACATGAACGGTTCGGTTGATGTGCATCGCGAAGGTACTGACAGAGTACTTAGACATTTCGGAGACCCAAAAACGAATGGCAATTATTATTATACCATTCAGCCAAATCCAAACCCCATTCGGGGTAAGCGCAACTCGTCTGGTTCCAGTCTCATTGTACTACCGGAAAGTAAAGAATTGAAATGGAAAGATTGGAAAGTGGAATGACATGGGAAATTTTGAGCAAGGGATGTATATGAGAAGGAGGCAGGGATAGGTATTAGATCAGTCTAAGGATTGATTGCGTATTTTTTGCTAACAGAAAAGAACTGATTTAATTTTCAATCTTAAATTTTGAATCCAAAAGCTCCGCTTGGAACGCGGTATTTTTGGTAAACAGAGGCCTTTATTGACTTGTTAAGCAGAGTGGATATACGCCAGGCTACTTCGGTAACATGAGAGGTAAAACCTGATAAAAAGCAGTACAAAGAAAAGTAAGTCCAGCCTGTTTCTCCTTTCAAACTACACACTCGTCCTGTGCAACATCGCTCCGACACGGGTCGCTCCCTCATCTCTTTAGCAAACACCCCGTACAAAGAGTTTCGCGAAGCCATTAAAATAATCCACTAAGCGATATCCTTACACGGGCCAATTAGTATCCAAAATCGTTCGTTTCAGGCTTCACACTTCTTATATACAATTGCTCTCCAAACATCCCTATCCTGGCATACAACTCTTGCTTCTTTCACATCCATGCATCTTTTCAAACAAGCTCTTGAGTTTCTACGGCTCTTTATATTTCTCCTCTTGAGGGTTTCATTCACACATTCTATCTATTCCTTTTTTGGTCTACCTCTGGGTACGCTACCATGCACCCTACCTAGATAAACTTGCTTTGTTAATCGTTCTTCATCCATTCTCTCAACGTGGCCGAGCCATCTCAGCAAATTTCTTTCACTCTTGTCAAACAGCGTTTCTTCTACACCACATTTTTCGAGAACCCACGGGGATAATTCAATCAGTTTGTGCTTAGAAAAGGGTTTGTTTATTACAAACACTTGGTTCAGGCAAAAAATGATACATATGTATACTTGGTACAGACACGAAAGCCATAGTATGATCGACTTTGTTGTAGCGGACGAAAGACTGAGAGGGCTTGTAAGATACAAGGGCCGTGAGAGGTTCTGAATGTGGATCGGATCACTATCTTATAATTTTAAAAATGAACCTAGGCCAGGGCTGGAGAAGAAGAAAAATTATTAAAAAATCGAAACTGACGCGAGTCAAAATAGAGATGAATTTGCAAAAACCAGAAGTACAAAAAGTATATCGTAAAAAGCTGGATAAATATTTAGGGCTTCACAAAGATGATTGGAAAACAGAATTATTCAACAAAAACGTAGAGGGTGCATGGATAATACTGCGGAATGGGATTTTCGAGAGTACTTTGGAAGTGTGTGGTACTGCGACTCTTGAAAGAAAGTCCGATCGTGCGTGGTGGAATGATGGAATACGCGTCGCCGTCAATGAGAAAAAAGAAGCGTACTCGAGAAAGTTGAATATTAGAGGTCTTAGCGATAGGGAATTGACTAGGCTCATAAATGCGATTATAGGTATAAAAAGAGGAAAGCAAATATACTAGTGAAAGAAAGCAGAATAAAATGAAAACGGAAGAAGATAAGGAAATGCAGAATGATTTTGAAGGAAATGAAAAACTATTCTGGGAATGGGTTAAGAAGTGTAGAAAAGGAAATACTAGCACTGAGGTAGTCGGAATCGGGGATGCTGACGGCGAAAAGGTATGGGATTCGCACAAAAAAAAAGACAAGCGGGATTTTTTCAAGAAGCTGTATGAAGGTGAGCCCATGGAGCATAACAACAGTGACACTGACACGTTAGACAATTCCGGTGTAGGTGGCGCAAGCAGAATCGGTATCGACGACATTATTTCCGTAATTAAAAGACTAAAGAATGGTAAGGCTGCCGGTGTGGATGGTATTGCCTCTGAAATGCTTAAGTTCAGTGGCGGGAAATTGATTGTGTGGCTGTGTGAATTTATGAATATGTGTGCTATGAATAGCGAAGTTCCGAGTGATTGGAGAAAGGCGATTATTGTTCCAATCTTCAAGGGAAAAGGTGATCCAGGTGACTGCAATAATTATAGAGCAATTAGCCTCCTTAGTACTGTAGGAAA
>WSXT02130206.1:0-10722 GCA_011762715.2 Neuroterus valhalla
TAAATAATATTATTATCTTATTTTCAATCAGACTAATATCCGTCAAGAAAAAAAGTGGTCGAAGTCAGTTGTCAGCTGCCACCAGTTTTCCATCGTTTTTCGATGAAATTGGCCCATTGCAAGCCACCGCTACCACAGAAAAACGGTCGAAACGTGGCCTGAAGATAATCGAGGGTAGCCAGTTTTGAAAATAATTTTTGTCTACTGAAAGCCTTCAGAATGAATGAAAATTTATATTTGAAAATATTTATCTAGGTTTCATTTGAAATTTTTCCATTTTTAATGGATTTTTCTTGGTGTTTCACAAACAAGCCACTTTTTTATTATGTCAAAAAATCATGCATTCACTGAATTGGACAGAAATTTTTCATAATTGATGGAATAACTATACTTTCTTCAGATGAAAGTTGTCTTTTTTAATTATCTTTCCAACGGTTTAAAGTACTTTCGATTTGGCTACACTAGTAAAAATTTTTCGCTCAAAAACAAAACTCTTCTAACATCTAAATCCTCTTCCTTATAACCAAAAATTAATTTGGTACTTGGCCGAGCATCGATGCCTAGTAAAAAAGCCTCTTCCAAGAGGAAAGGAGTCGCTTACAATTTTTAGCAAACAACATAAACTTATGAGTTATAGGTGAAACCTGCAACACCACTATAATATTTTATCGTTGATCTGTGGATAATGGTTTTGTAAGAAATCCATGTAATAAAATTACTAGACAAAGCAATCTAACCTAGATTAAAGTTGTTTCACAATGTGACGTTACTGAACAACAAAATGACTTATAGTAAAAAACTATTTTTCACGAAGATATTTAAAAATGAAGTTTGACCTCATGCGTTCTGTTGGTAACAATGTTCATGACATCAAGAAGAGACGTTAAAAGACTCAAGTCCTTCACCATTCTTTCATATAATTTCAGTTGTAGAATTAAGTAGATTATGATTTTTTAGGCTCTTTAATCTTTAACCTTGAAATCATGGGAAAAATTTATATTTGTGTTTTTTACATCTAGTAACTAACTGATGACAGGGTACACAGCGTAAAATGAGATAAAAAAGGGGAAACAAAGTCCTTTTTCACAGAATAGGGGGAAGGATTAAACATTTATTTTTACAAGTATAAATGAAGAAAACAATTTTTTTCAGAGAAATCTCATATTTTTATTCAACTCTATTTACTTATAATGTTCTATTCAGTGGAATTTCCCAAGTAGCACACTAAGGTGGGCCCCCTAGAGCCCACTAGATATATCATATCTAAATACGAAGAGTAAAATATATCTTTGTTTACTAAGAGAACTACATATTGCAAAGCAAAACGCTAACACCTTCATCGAAATTCGAAGACGTAAAAACTAAAGCTTCCGATGACTTAAGTAGATATAATAAAAAGGTTAGTACAAGCGAAGTAAGAAACCAAAAACTTCCTATATTTTCTTCTTTTTGTTCAGAACGATCGAATTTATCATTTTTCATTTTCAATCATTTATAATTTTTTCATTTCCTCATTTTCCAAATATAATTAGTACGAATTACGTGCGAGTCGAGCAAGTCTTGAAAGCTCATCTGGTAGAGGCTTCTGCGGCTCATTTAATAGGAGATTCTGAAAGGGCGGACCTATTGCTTCTGTTATTAGATACTAAGCTTTATTAGCCGAAAATGAAAATGACTCTGATCTAGGAAACATTATTTGAAAGACTTCTTTTTTTCCATTACAACTCCTCGTAGGACAATCCGTCTTCATGGACTCCATATACCAGAATATTTCAGCTCTTGTCGCCGCAACTTTTTGTCGAAACGAAGAGTGAGTGTTGTTCAAATAAAACTGCTTCCCATCTAGTTTGGATAAGTTGTGTATATGCTTTGCATCTTTCGCATGCTGTTGTAATAGTTGAAATCCTTTGTCTGTTGATATATTCACATTGCAATCTATGCAGTTACAAGAGAATGGGTTATTTAGATCCTTTCTGACCCATTTAGATACAACTATTCCATTGCAGTCCTCGATTTCTAACCATTTATCTTCAAATTTAGTGCGATTCGCCTTTTCTTAGGTTTGTTATGAATTCCTGAAAAAAATTATAATGAATGTTCAATTACAATTCAGTTTATTTAATTAATCCAAATAATATGAAAATGGATATATTTCAGATAAATAAGATTAAGGTATCTAGACTGACAAGAGTGCAATGAAAATACACAGTAAAATACATAACGAATAATTTATCTTACCTGGACGTTTTATGGTTCCACTAATTTACAATATGCATGCTGGTAAACCTGATGATAGAGTCTGTAACAAAAAAAAAGTGACCTTGTCAACTAGCTCGTGCAATAAGAGAACAATAATATTTTAAAGACAATAAAAATAATGCAATAATACCAAACAATTGTACTATATTTTTAATGTAAACTAAAAACAAAAAATGTCACAACCGATATTCAATCATGTTTTGAATATATTGTAATTAATTTTTTTTCTCTAACCCAGGAAAATTACAGTCGATCTCCTTTATTCGATTTAACTTATTGTTGTACCAAGTTTCAGGTTCTTATGAATATATCAGTTTTAGGTTATTATATAGTGATTCGGACACATCCAATAAAAATACAAATTTGAAGGTTAAGAATTGTTTTTGTCATTTTTATCACAACTGTTTGGCAACACTCTATATTTATTCTGTTAACCTTACATGATATTTCATCATTTAAAATGGTGAATGGTAGATGGTAATTCCACTCAACATTCCCGCATGGTCATATTTGAGGTTAATATACCGGTAGACTTTCTTTTGTTCTGGAAGCTTTGAAATTGCATTGTATCCCAGCGCTCCCAAAGTTGACCCTCTGTGGGCTTCCTGCGCCCACAGCGCGTGTTGGCTCCCTCTGCGTTTCAAAATTGGAATAAATTGATTTGATTTTGAATCTCGCGACAAATCATGACCGATGGTGACATTTCTCCAGCGGATAGTCAACTTGCGCTGCGCGTGCAGGGAGCACAATAAGAGGGCACTGCCGTATCTGTAGACAAAGTGAAGACAATTTTTCTGCCAAATGCAAATAATGTGATGATCCACAGTTTTCACCTGGCTCGCTACTCAGATGCAGAGCAATTGGAAAACAAAGGAACATTTGAGAAAACCTTCAGTGAAGTTTCCTTTTATTTGGGAAAATTTCTACTGGGATCTTCAAAATGTGTGTTACTTGGCCTAAGGAGTTTCAGAAATTTTTCAGTGGAATCGTTTCAGTAGGGTACCTCAAAGTACCTTAAAGTTATTATTTCTTAATGCATGAGACATATTTCCTGGAGTGTAACCGCCTAATGAGTTGTTTTTCCTGATATTCGTGTGTCTTGGTGAATCTGAATCTTGAATGAATCTTGGTCACAGTGGTAGCATTCCACAATCCCTGGTCTGCTATTTACCCTCCATTTTAACCCCGACGGTGTCCGACTTCATCGCGCTTCGAATTCTTCTAAGAACGCCAGCGTAGCTGAAATCTTTCACGCCTCGGGTCGTGCTCGCTTTCGTGGCACCTCCATCATTGGCCTCTCAGCCAGCTTTTTCTCATCCGAAGAACTCAAAGACAGGTGCAAGCATCTGCACCCAAGTCCTCACCTTTTTCAGCGTGGGTCTACTCGCGCAGGTCTCTGTGGCATAGACAGTCAGTTCTCTCGCGCTCTTCTTATGTTTAGGTGCAGAATATGATTCAGCATCGAAATCCGTCTGCAATGACGATCTTCTTCTTCTTAGTGGCCTATTTCATTCCCTTAAGCTATTAGCTAAGACCTCTTTCAAAATTTGTTGTAGCATGTTTCTCATAACCGAGGGCGACCTCGAGCTTAATTTTTATCATTTCAAGTTCAAAATTCGCTTATGCTTCTTCGTCTCTGTTTGGAAGGAACATGTCAATCTCAAACTCGAAGAAGTGTTTCATTTACGTCAGGATGGCCTCCAGCTCCCTGGCGCACCCCAAACCTTGTTCAGGAGATTCCTTTGACGACTCAATAGTATAACGCGCTACCGAGAAGTGCATCCTTTTATCAACCTCAACCACATCTACCTCTCTGCCATACAACTAGTCACGCAGACTCTTTTCTAAAATACTGGCCTACATATTCGACTCCACGAGTAACTCAGGGAGTAAAGAGTCTATTCCCGTAGATCCTTGCAATGATGGGGTACAATCCTGATATCGTACAGACACCGATATGATACCAAACTCTGGTTTCACGCAGCCTTCAGCACGGCATGTCACGTCTTGGTTTAGGGGTTTTTCTTCAAAACCATCCCTAGACCATCATCTGCAACTGCTTATTTCATTTTTGTGAACCATATAAAGGTGTTTCATCAAGGATAGGCTTTCGCTGAGGGGGAAATTCTCTCACACTGGTGAATTGTTAGTTGTAATATTTTTCCCACCTCATCTTTAGATCCTAATGAAGCCTTTGTAAGACGGCTTTTTTCCAAATATTGCGTTGTTATCTGTTTTTGTTAAAATTTAAAGTCAAGTGATTTTCGCGTCCGAAAATACGACCCGCCGTACTTCTCGAATAGAAATTATTGGCGTACACTGCCATGCCAGTGTGCCGAACAGACCTCAAGTGTCAGTATAACTCCTTCAGTGTATATGAAAACGAGCATTTGGTACTACACCGACGAAAAACTATCCGTCAATCGCCCTCCAGAGTTTAATATTATTATTTAAGGAGTCTTTAGGAAATAAATATTAGAATAACAAAGACCTTTGTATGATCCCTAAGCGTAGTGCCAAACAGACCTTGAGTGGCGGCAAAACTTCTTCAGTGTCTATCAAGACTGATTACAGGCATAGTATAGTATAGAAAACATAGAGGTGGGTATGATCCGTGAGAGTGGTGTCAAATAGACCTCGATTGTCTTTATGACTCCTTCATCGTGTATGGGGAGTGAAATTTAGTGCAAAACCGGGGAAAATCTATCCTTTGCTCGACCCTTAGACATGGACATCATTGGTAAGGCATTTTTCAACAAGACAATGTGTCAGAAAGAAAACGTAGAAATGATTCCTGAGTTTGGTGACATAGAGACCTTGCGTGTCGGCAGAACTCTTCCAGTAGGCATAAAAAGCGATAACAGGTAAAACACCTAAAAATCTATTCCATATTTGACCTCTAGACATGAATATTATTTTTGAGAGGATTCTAAACTACAGAATGTCAAAGAGACCAAAAAGCTGCATGATCTCTAAGGTCCTCTGCTGAACAGACCTCGAGTGCTGTGTATGAAAAGCGACATTTGGTTGTTCGCTTCGGGGTCCTGTGTTTATAACAGTGTGTGGTGGAATTTTAGAGAATTCTTCGAACAATGAATCGTGTTTTGAGAAAAATGTCTCTTATACGGTTCTGCCGTGCCACTTTACAGTTGTCTTTTCTTTGTTGAGATTCTGCTGGATCCTGGGGACTGTGACCTTTTCGAACCTGCCCCTCTCTAAGTTGAGGTGGCCGTAGGAAATAAATAATATTAATACGCGCATCTAATATATAAAATATGGGATCTGTAATTTCTAAACCTTTCAGTAGTTTTGGGCGTGGTTTTAACCTAACATATATTCTTTTCATCATACCATTAGGACAACACCCTTTCAGGGTAAGCGCAACTCGCTTCATTCAAGCCCCGTTGTACTACTACATACAAGGAATAGACATGGAAAGATCTTTCAATAGAATTGACATGGGAAATTTTGAGTGGAACATAGGTCTAACTGCATATATACTTGGTATTCGTCTATCCTTTATAACTATTATTATCATTATTATTATACCATTGGTCTCAATAGTTCCTTTCGAGGTAAGCGTAACTCGTTTGGTTCCAGCCTCGCTGTACTACTGGAAAGTAGGGGATTGACATGGAAAGATTTGAAATGAGAAGAAAGCAGGGATAGGTATAAGATCAGTCTTAGGATTCATCGAGTGCTTTTTGCGAACAGAAAAACCCTGATTTCATTCCTAATCTCAATTTTCTAGTCTTGAACCTTTGCTTAAGACGCGGCATTTTTAGTAGACAGAAATTTCAATTGAATTGTTGAGCAGAATGAACATAAACGAGGTTGCTTTCACAACATTAGAGGTGAGACCTGATAAAAACAAAACAGAGCAAAAGTGAGTCAAGCCTGTGTGAAACGACGCACTCCTCCTGTGCAATATTGCTGACCGATCTCTCGAGCAAACAGCCCATGTAAAGAATTTCGCAAAGCCATTTTAATAAACCATTAAGTGATATCTTCACACAGGCCAATCAGTATCCAAAATTGTTTATTTCAGGCTTCACTCTTTTCTTGTATACATTGCTCTCCATACATTCCTATCCTGGCATACATCGCTTGCTTCGTTCACATCCATGCATCTTTTTATACAAGCTCTTGTGTTCCTAACCCTCTTTATGTTTCTCTTCTCTAGGGTCTCACTTGCACATGCTATTTATTCCTTCTTTGATATTCCTCTGGTTACGCTGCCATTTACCTTACTCAAATACAGTGTTTCTTCTTTAACGCATTCTTTGAGAACCCACTCAGAACTTACTTTGTCCATTGATATTCTACCGCACATATAATTCTGAAATTTCGTGAGATGATTTGTATGTCATTGGTATAGTCGGAACCTGGCATACCCAGGCTCCGAAAAATCTGACTTTAGGAAATAATTTCAACTGTGTCTATTCCAATATTCCATCAAGGATAAATCTAGAAGAAGAGCAAGTGGTGACTTAGCTTTATTTGTTTGAAAAACATTTGCTTCTTGCGAAGTGATAGAAATAACGGAATATTGTATCTTTTTTAGAATTTACAAGTACAGGAATAAAATTTCATAATTGGTATATGCACTTTTAGTCCTTCCTTGAGTTCAAATGTAATACTTAATTTGTTTGCGTAAATATTATAAGTTGTTCCCTTTTCTTTCCTTAAGATTGTCTAGTAGTGTAGGATACTTTCTCTTTCTCCAACCTGACTTTCTAACCTGTTCCTGAACACTTTTGTAAAGATCTCATACCTCACCGACATAAGACCGACATCACCGACATTTCCATGACATTTTTATCCTCTCCTTTTTTAGCGGAATCATTATTCCCGCCTCATCTTTTCACTCTTTTTATTGCCTCGCTCACCTACACTCGGCTCAAATAATTCCCATCTTCCCTTTCTCTCTCTAATGCCTTCTTCTCTAACCTTCCTCTCTCCTTTCCCCTGACAGTTCTTCAAAGTACTCTGTTCACTCACTCAGTCTTATATCAGCCCCCCCCCCTCTCTCTCTCTCTCTCTCTCTCTCTCTCTCTCTCTCTCCTGTTTACTCTTTCTACCCTCACTTTCGCTTCAATGTCACTTATACTTCTTCTTCTAATTCATCAAATATCTTAACAGTAAAATTTCCTTTACTCCTTCCCTTTTTCGGCATTTTTCTTTGAACTTTAGTTTTCTCATTTTCCTCTTTTGTATCTCCATTCTTCTCCTTCCTTCTACTTTTTTCCTCCACCGCCCTCCCCTTCTTTGGCTAGCCATTCCCTCGCTACTTGCCCTGATTGTATGGCTGCGCCAGTCATCAAGGAAGCTGCACTTCTTCCTCAATTCTCCGCTGAGTAGGCGCGATGCCTCACTACTGAGAAGTTCCAAATTCGAGGGTCTCTCTCGCATGCTAGTGCCCGCCATCTGAAGGACCTCATGTAGTTGTCGGTATAAAATAAATTACCACATACCTTTGGCAAAGCTTCACAGAAAAAAACTTGGCTTCTTTGAGGCTACTTAATCCTCAAAATCAAAGTAATAAAACTCTTGAACATCAAACAGGCTAATCTCTCCAAAAAAACTGAGATCCCAAATGCAGTGTACCGGATGTTCTTGCGCCTGTCAAGAACGTGTAAATTGATATCACCTGCGGAGAAAAATATAAACATCGGAAGCTTTCAGTATTTCTTTAGATGGTCCAAATTTGCTCATCCCAATAAACTTTTTCGATAAAACATGTTGAGGAATATAATTTGAAATACTTTTGACATCGCGTTGAGTAACCCTTTTCTATTACGTTCAGAAAGATATTACAATAAGCTTAGCGTGGGCTTATTCAGATTCGATACTTTCAGTTTTGAGACTCAATGATTTTGTGAAATTGAAGTTTCCTTAAAACTAAGGTATTTTGAAATTATTTCTCGGTATATAATTAACTTCAAGTTCAACACTAATGAAATTCATTTCTGTAGTCCAAAAAGGACAAAAAAAAGATCTGATCTCCAAGAAAACTTTAATTTCACGGAAATTAATCAATGATGCGATTAAATTTAATTAACTAAGTTTAGTCCTATTATCACATCGTTTTAAACCAGATGGAAATGGGTTGACCTTACGCTGTTCTTGAAGTATTTTAAAATTGAAACTTCATGAGATACCATCGAAAAACTCCATGAGATAAGCAAAGGTGGATAATCTGAAGACATCCTGAAAGTTTTAGATTTCGTTATATTCCTCAATAAGGGATATCCAACGGATATAGCAGAAGCTAAACGAACTCACGTGATTAAACTGCTTGTTTAGCAGATGAAGGTATAGAGTTCTTGTTTTTGATTGAATTTCGATTGAAATCATAAATATTAGGGACGTAACTCTAGAACAAAGTTGATAATCACTTTTTTCAAATGATATTGACAGGAGAGTATCAAATCGAAAATCCTGAAATTTGATTATTTGAAGCAGTGTTTTCTCAACACTGGCTAGCGCATTTGCAAGTTCTTGTGTTTTTAGGTCACTCTTTTCTCACAACTTTTACAATTGTTTTCCATTAGGTCTAAACGTGATTTCCTTCTGCCTGATATCAAACAAATTCCAGAAACATAAAGAACGTGTATAATATTTTCAATAATTTAAAAGTTCTAATTCAACTGCGCAAGCATTTTTATGATGAAGTAAGTTGGCTTGTCAAAGCAGGTATCTAGAATAAAAAAGATATTATGATTTTAAGAATTGGGATGATATCCCTTATTTATTGTAAGAGAGAAAACAGTTTCTTCTGACAGGAGTGGGAAACTGCCGGAAAAAAATAATTCAAACAAAACTTTTTGTAATCAAATTTCATCTCTCTGACGCTTCCCACCAATTAAATAAGAACGTGTATATTTCATGGATGACTTATTTAAAACAAAATTGCCTGTTACTTAAGTTAACTACCAAATTCTATACCTATACCTTAATTTTTCTCAATAATTTCTTCTCAATTCTTTCGATTTCCTTGGAGTTCTCTTGCAGTTGTTGAAGTTTACCCACCTTTCTACCCAATTAAAATGAATGAATTTATGAATTTCCTTAATATTTATAAATTCTATTTCCCATAAAAAATATTGGAACGATTATATAGCTATAGAAATATTGAACAAGAAAATTGGAAAAAGGAGACTAAAGAAAATGTTTTTTCTTAAAACAAGCCATTATTTATTAAAACTGAACAAACTTCCGAAAATGCATAAGAAGCTAGCATAAAAAGAATAAAATTGCATAAAAACTAAAAACAATTTTTTCTAGTTTTCACATTCTCTTCATTACACATATAATTCCTGTATTCAAAAGGATATTCTCAGTTACAGTATTTTGTCTCACAAAATGCTAGAATAACTGCTGTTCTAGAATTCTTATACATATAATATTTAGATATGAATAGCAAAACAAGGTTTTGATCCGTTTTTAACAGCAACGACAAAATAAATTCTTGACATTCAAACTATGAAATTTCTCTCATTTTATGGAATTCCACTTGAGAGCGTTAGACAGTTCCGACTTTGAATTTCTACATTCTCAGCATTTTTGATTGAGAAAGTATTAGAATCGTCTGCAATTTCACATCTTGAATTTTCAACGGACCTCCTCGTTTCGAGACCCTCTGAAGCCGAGAATCAAGTTTTTGACTCAAAATTTGTAAGTAAGGCTTCTGGTAGTAAGTAAAAAGTGTAACAATTTATCCGAATGATTTTTTTTGTTAGAAAAGAAATTTTCAGAGTTGTGGCATTCTCAAAATTTAGAAACGTAAACGAAATGATAATTTCCATCCAATTAACGCAAGTTCAGGAAAAAGTCGGGGAGATAAATGTTTCTTTTCATGAGCCGTTTAAGATCATCAGTACAACTTTACGAATTTCCTCATGCGTATTTTCGAAAACAATGAAGGAAGTTGAAGGAAATGCGCGGTCTTGTAGGATCCTGAGATCGAATAAATTCAAAATGACTTTCCCTTGGGCTGAGGAAATGAATATCCTATCGCAAATGTTTATCTTACAAAACAGAGTGATGTACTGGTAGCGGAAGATGTCAGCGAGACTTGTTCACGAACAGCGAGACAGGTCGCTATTTTAATTTCTCACGCACAACACAAAAATCGCAGAAACATTCCCTGAGTCTTTCCACATCCTTAGATTCTGTTCAAGACGATGGACAACACAAGATTCTTGATTCACATCGCGGAAAGCACGAAACTCTGAGAATAACTGACAGGTCCTATGTGTGAGGTCAATGCAAATGTAGTTGTGTGCCAGTAGTTGTGTGTTTTTAGACGCAGCCAAAGACAGGCACGTAGCCAGCGAGGGGGCTCAAAGGGCGCTAGCCCCCCCCCCCCACTCTCCCCGGAAATTCCGAAACTCCCTCTACGTAATGCTGAATCTAAGCCTTGTGCAATTTGCAGATAGATGTGCGAGCCCCCCCCCCCCC
>WSXT02130217.1:0-10722 GCA_011762715.2 Neuroterus valhalla
ACTATGTTTACATATTCCGATTACTTCATTTAATGATCTGAATTGAATTTCTCTTTTAATGATAAATGATAATTTAAAGAATCCCTGGTCTAAAACTTAAAGTAATAACAAAAAAGTGTTACAAATTGAACGTAAATCTTGAAAACTCAACTTGGGCTTTCAAAAACAACTTAAACCAGATGCATTGTTTTAAGATAGAGAATAATAACGCCGAAAATTATTGTGGACTTAGAGAACTTCCGATGAAAGAAACTGACTCACTTACAGATTTTCTAGAACACGAATTACCGAAACCGACTGAAAGACCAGGACTAGCTAACTTGATACAAAATACAATAGACGTGAGCAACCACCCTCCTAATAAAAACGAAATTACTTGAGCTTCCCGAAAGTTAAGAAAATCATGGTTGCTGAAGTAGATGAAATGTTAGCCCACGACATGATAGAACCGTCGAATAGTGGTTGCTCATCTCTGGTAGTAATGACAATCAAGTCCAGCAGAGACTATTGCTTTTGTTTAGACTTTCGAAAAGTAAACGAAGTCACAAAGAATGACACGTACTCCCTACCTCAAATGAACGGTATTTTCGATGAATCACGTAGCGCCCGATACATTTCTAAGATAGATTTGCGCAAGGATTTCCACCAAGTCCCCCTTGACGACGCTAGTCATGACAAAACAGCTTTTACAGTTCCGGGACGCTGCTTCTTCCATTTCAAACGGCCCTTTGGCCTTATCAACGATCCAGCAAGATTCCAACGGTTACTAGATAGAGTGATTGGACCTGAAATGGAACCACACGCATTTGCCTGTCTAGACGACATTATCATCGTCACTAAAACCTTCGAAAAAAATTTTGGATGACTCTCAAGGGTTTTGAAGAAAGTTTGTAAAGCCGGTCTGGAGATTAACCACGAAAAATGCGAATTCTGTTGTCCCCAAGTACTTCTCTAACCCTCATTTTCATCTCGAAAATTCAATATTTCTTTCGTCAAGTAGCCTTATTAGTGACTACAAAATTTATTTCGATCAACGAAATCATTCGACCCGTTTTATAAGAAAATTACTTCTTTGTTATCACTTTCCCTCTCCACAACTCCCCGGGACAATGAATTTCAAGGTTATTCTTTGGAGAAATTTATGCAAAATGGGTCCACATCTATAATAATGATATGAACGTGAATCGTGCGGAGGCACTTCCGCATGCTTACTCTCTTCGGATTTCTGTAGGAATTTGCGATACATTTTTTGTAGCTTCCAAACCTATCAGGATAATTTGAAACTGCATGAACTCCTAACATTAAAATATTTTTGATAGTCTCTTGACTTATATAACATTTTTAACCAGTTCTTAGGACAACATCTTGTAGACTTTTCTCCCAAAGTTTTTCAGAATAATATGTGAAAAAAAGGAAAATTATATGGTTATAATTTTTGGATTGGTACTACCGATAATTCCAAACAATCGCAGCCTCATCATAATTCATTCTGAACTCTAAATATTTTATTGACAATGCTTACATTCTTTTACATTCTGTGAGGCGCATTTACAATATCATGCAAGCAGTAAAAAAGAATTGATATTATCCGCAGATGTGAAGAATATGTGTACGGCATGAAGAAGGGGAAGATTTTCGTGAAATTCCTATGTTTTGAATAGATTTCAATTCACAGGTTGAACTTTCAAATAAGGTGAAAAAGAGATTCAGGAAGTAAGGAAGGTATTCTCTTAACTAAATGAAATTTTTTCTTTTTTATTCAACTCCTTCTTGCTAATCTCCCTGCGTTCGTTTTCCTGCTCTACGTCTTTTCGCTGCACGTTTTTTTGCTGCAACTTTTTTTGCTGCTCGTCTTTCTTCTGCACGTCTTCTTGATGTACGTCTTCTCTTTCCACCACTTGATACAGATTTAGTACTTATTCCAAATCCACCTCCATAACCTCCACCACCCGTTTTCCCTCCTCCACTTATTCCAAATCCTCCACCTATCTTTACTTCATGCCGCATTCCTGATCCATCAACTGTTTCGAATTGACGACTCATCCCGAATGCTACATCTCTCCCATTTCCTGAGACTATGCCAGCCCCACCATCATGATGACCTGTTAAGAAAATAAATATATGGTGAACAAGAATAAAATTTTAACTTGGTTCATATAACAGGCATCTGCAAAATTATCGGAAACTATACTCGTATCTTCGGGGCTGTTTTGTGTCAGGTCAGCCCTGAAGATGCAAAACAACTCCTTTCAATAATTGTCCCTTTCATTATATGTTCGTTCATTTCTGGAAGGATTATTTTGGAATGTGTCGTATACTTTCGAGGAAATAACGATCGTCGTATTATATCACCTCCCCTTGATGTGCTTCCCCTTCTACCTCCACTCCCACCTACTGCACGTCCATTACTTATTCCGAATCCTCCACCAAATCCCCCGCCGTATTGGCTCATACCAAATTCTCCACCACCTCTGTATCCTGCACCTATTCCAGCTATTTCTCTTGGCAGGCCTGTAAGTGAAAAATACTATCTTAAAAAATAATTTTTTAAAGGCATTATATGCCTTATCATCTCTGAAAAAACGATTTAGAATACATTTCATGCCTTGCAATGGAAAACTTTTTTCATCATATTTTTTCACCTCCAAATGAACTTCCCCATCCACCACCAAATACAGCTCCATAGTTTTCATATCCTCCACCATAATTCATTCCAGCTACTTTTTGTAACTGTCCTGTAATAAATACTTATGTAGTAACCTTCAAATAAAATTCTAATGACTAATGAGAAACATATATGTGCAATACTGTGTAATAAGAAATTAGTAACGCAAATAAAAAAGCCAGTGAAATTTTTTTTCAGATACGAATAAATATAATATGCTTTCTCCCGCAGAGTGCAATAACATTACCATTTCTATATTTCAGATAATAATGATAATGCATGCGTACTAAGACCAATTCTATTTCTAATCACCTAAAATTCCAGGAAATGTCTGGGTCATAGTGTCACAATGATAAGGTATTCTGATACATCATTTTAGAGTGAAACTTCTGGAAAATGTCTTCAACAGTTTCAGAAACAACATTTTTTTTATTAATATTAACAAGAAATCAAATATTCTTTGCAAATACTCAAAAAATGAGATCAATTTATCCAAAATGCAATATTCTGTGAACAAGCATACACATTAGGGATGAGATCATTTATACATAGTGGCTAATCTGGCTCTTACGACTTAACCAACAAAAATTACATTTTTTCGAAAAATGTCAAAGTAGCGGGAATTTTGAGACAAATCTTGAAATGGATTCCCTTAAGAGCCACACATTGAAATGTTTTTTTTTTCAAGAGATATATAATTATATGTGCCAGATATTCTGATAGAAAAATGATGACTAAAATATTTGAGGTAAAAACATACAAATTTTCGTCTAACCATGAAACTGAATTACAATATGAAATTTCAATCCCCATTTACATTTTTAAGGTTAGGAGAAATTTCCAATGTCTTCAAAAGTATCTTTTTGCAAAAAACATCCATTGGCGAAGAAATTTATCAGGCTAGTGAAAGATGCTTTTGTCCCAAGGAAACGTTTTCTCCTAGTAAACTGAAAGTTTCAGCTTTATTTTATGTATTCGCCACCAGAGGAAAACAACTCAAATTTCTGTGCCTCACTAAAAACCGATTGGATATGGTATAAGCACTTTATCTGAATATTATTAGAAAAAAAAACATCCAATAATAGAACCACTCCAAAAAGAGCCTTAGTTTCATTCGATATAAATTTCTCTCTATTATCAAATAATTTGACATTATTTACCTATAGAATTTAGCAGGA
This sequence comes from Neuroterus valhalla, assembly GCA_011762715.2. NCBI lineage: Eukaryota > Metazoa > Arthropoda > Insecta > Hymenoptera > Cynipidae > Neuroterus > Neuroterus valhalla. Next base: position 3,844 of record WSXT02130217.1, read on the forward strand.
CCATAAAAATTAGGGAGGTAATACAAACAGCGTTCTCCATTTTCCTAGGTAAAGAAGCCTGGTTCTAGGAGAATTTTTCCATAATTCACCTGTATATACACCAGTCATTATCTATTTTTTTAAGGGACACACTTAAAACCGCAGTGATTCTTCTGTTTACAAAAATTCATGTCTAGAAAAACATTTTGTGGCATTCACTTATCTGTCACGGAAATTCTGTCGTTAAATGGTATGGTATATTGATGAAAATGTACTCTTAAGACGTAAAAGTGTAGAATTTTTTCAAGATGTATGTATATTCCGCACATGTGTCTGAATAGTAGCCCACACATATTATCAGATTCAATATGTTTCCAACATTTTGAGCTATGAAAACTCTTATCTGAGTACTTAGAGGATGCTTCCGAACTCGGTAGAAAAGGTGAGGTGGTCTTTTCCTATCAAAAATACTAAGAGTGATGCAGGTCAAATAACTTTAACGGGTAGAGAAAAAACCGTAATAGGTTATATCCTAGCAGAAGAAAGTATAAGGAAGCTGATGGTTGGAATGCAAGTGGGTAATGACATATAGGCTGCAAGCACTATACAGCAATATAGCGACACTGATATATCGAGGTATCATTTGTGTTCAGGGGAAAATTGATAAGGAGAGACATTATTTAAAAAGTAGTTAGCTCTGGGAAAGATGAGTTAGGAGAGTTTAGAGGAAGAATGGGAAACGAATTTTAGGAAGTCCAGAAGAGCAGAAAAAAGACACTTTAATAGGAAACTTGGCAAGGGAAATTGGTAGAAAAGGGGAAAGGGGGAATAAAAAGATTGAGATGCTGGAAATAAACGAGCCCACATGTGTAAATATACACAGAATGATACTCTAGAGAATGTTAGGTAACCTGTGACTCGAGAAATGTGGTAAATTTGCAGTGAGGCATGGAGAGGGAAAGGAAGTCCAAAGCAGTGGTTGGTAGTACTATTGAAAAGGAAAGGAAAGGTACAAAGGAGTTCGAGTGCGATTTTTAAGGGGTATGTGTGTTCAGTGTATTGTTATAAGTGAAAATCTGTATACATGTATGTCGATGAGGGTAACATAAAAAAGTAGGGAATTCGCATAGATTTTCGAGGTGGATCGTTGTGAAGGCAGAAAAGCATACAGGTTAAGTGTAAAATGACAGTAAGCTAAATTCTTCCTTCAACTCTCACCCATCTTCATTATATCAGACGCCGAAATAACGTGCAGTATTTTAATCTAAATCACTTTTTACCTCCGGGTACTGATCTGATGACCGGAAATCGCTGCATGTGTTAGAGAGGTGTACGAGATATGAAGAAAGGTAACAGATCCGTTGTTTCCCACATAACTTTTCTTTGTCCAAACAATTTTGTTCCAAATGATAGGTTCGAGACTTATTTTGATTTATTTTGATGATGTTCCTAATATTTCGTTATTGAAAGAAACATCTTTTGTTGAAACTATTAGCGAACAGTTTGAACAATCGATAAAGGCTCATTGTACATTTTTGTAAAAACTGAATAACCGTAAATACCGCATTCATCACGCAAGCATATAAATTTTGAAACAGAATTGCTTCGCAAAAAAAGTCATTCAAACAAATTTAAACTTCTTGCAGGATAAGGAAGTGATATCTGAATGACGTAGATATTTATTAAAAAGCCACAAGCATAACAAAGTTCTTGAAATACTAGATTTTTCTACATTTTTCTCCGGAAAATTGGGTCCGCATCAAGTCAAATGCAGCAAGTCTCACCTGTGGCATGTCTCACCTGCAGCAAGTCTCATCTGCGGCAAGTCTCACCTACAGAAAGTCTCATGTGCGGCAAGCCTTATCTGTGGCAAGTCTCTTTGCGGCAAGTCTCCCTTGTGGAAAGTCTCATCTGTGGCTAGTCTCACCTGAGGCAAGTCTATTTGCAGAATGTCTCATCTGCGGCGAGTCTCTTTGCGGCAAGTCTCCCTTGTGGCATCTCTCCCGAGTAGATTGTCAATATTGTGGCAAGCCTTATAAACAGAATTGTCTACCTACGGCATTTCTCTTCCTCCAGATTGATCCATCTTCCTCTTCCTCCCCTCAAAAAATTTGAAGTGGCAAAACGCTGTTTGTAGAAATAAGCCAGGGTAATACCTCCCTCCTTTCCCAAGTATTGTAGAAGATGAAAAGGCACTCCTGTGATAGGTCAAGGGAATAGTTTAGGTCACAAAACCTCCCCATTTTCCCAAGTCCCGAGGGGGGGGGGCTCCCTTGTGACTGGTCCTGGGAATAATGTAGGTCACATAGCTTAGAATGGTAAATCGGGTTAGGGATAAATGCTGAACTTTTGCCACTTTGGAGGTGGAGAGATGCCACAGGTAGACGATTCGGTTCGGGAGACTTGCCACAAAATGGCAATCTACTCGGGAGAGATGCCGCCAGGGGGACTTGCCTCAAAGAGGCTTGCCGCAAAGAGACTTGTCACAATGAAGACTCGCCGCAAGGGAGACATGCCGCGAATGAGACTTGCCGCAAAGAGACTTGACATAGGTGAGACTCGCCGCAGATGAGACTTGCCACAGGCGAGACTTGCCGCAAATGAGACTTGTCATACGTGAGACTCATCGGATTTGATTCAATATGGACCCCGGAAAAGTTACAAATAAATAATAACTTATCGTTCAAACAATTACAAAATGTGCAAAAATAGATAAGTCATGCTGGCAGCGACTAACTACTTAAATAAATGATCATATTCATCAAGGATTCACTCATATAAGTAGTCTCAATATAGTGATGAATATTTCTCCATATAAACTATATGATTTTGGGTTTCCACAGTTCTTTTTCTCACCGAAAGATATTATTCTCTCTACCAAACTGAATTTCTACAACTGAGAGTATATTTCAAGATGAAACTTTGTGAACGTATCACAAGAAAACTAGGAATATAACATGCAAAATCGAATCTGAAGAATATTAGGCGTTGACTTAAGCAAAAAGATGCATATAGTTATCTATCTAGGTTTGTCAAAATCCGTCCGCATTGATGTATCTATCGAGGCCACGTATGTGTGCTATTAAAGTTTTACTTTATTTAGTGTTGCCTTAAAGCTACTCTCTCGCGTTCATGGCGGTCCATTTGAGGTGGGATTCGCTATGCAGCGATTGTTCCCCAACGTGTAATTATTATTTACGTTTGCGTTCCTAATGGCCGCCCCTTATACACGGCAGCCGTTTAGAATTGCTAATGGCAGTAGTGCGCCCACTGACCAGTCTGTCAATAGGTAATAAAACTCATTACACGAGATATAACTAATTGCACATATCTACGTCCCAGGATGCAAAGCGTGATTATTTCATCAATTTTATTTCGTGGGAGAGTTTATTTACTAAATTTGTACACGTAAATGTTATCATTCGATTTCATAATTACTCATGAATCTGAATAAAATCCAATACGTGCTTTGTGGAAGTTGAACAGGTGGCTCCCAATATGAAACTCCTCAAACAAGAATTTAAAATATTTCATAATTATTTTTTCTGATATGTATCTCCTTATTTCCCCCTCCTCAATATCTTCTTTCACTTCCTTACCATTCTAACTTACTTTGCAATATCCCTCACTACTTATCATCTAATCAAGCTTAACAACCTCTTTCCTAGATAACAACAACACCCTACTTCCCAGCACTTCCTCTCTTGATTTCTCGACTCTTTCCGCTTTCATTCTTCATTTTTTCTCTCATCCGCTCTCAGCTACTTCCATTTTCTATTCTATTTATCCTCTACCAATTTCCGTTCTCTTTTTGAATTCTTTCTGCATCTCCATCCTTTCCTTCATTATTTTCCTTTGCACAAACAGCCCCCACTATCTTACACACTCGATCGCCTGCAGCTCCTCTATCTACCCTTCCCTCATGAACATACTCGAAAAATTCATCCTCTACAACTATCCTGCCCACACCACCTTAAATTCTTTCAGTATCCTTTCACATTAATCCAAGTAAAAAAATCTGCCTGCAGCGCGGGTACAGTCTCATTGCGTGCTGGGCGCGCGGCTCGCAAGTTTGAGCACGCCTAGGGCGCGTGTTTGTCGAACCTCGCGGTAGTAATTTTCTAGTCACGATTAGGGACGTGGTCATGGCGCAAGCTATCGAACATCAAAGAAACTAGCATTTGTCTTACATTGACAATTGCATGACTTTTTGCTTGAAGTTCTTGATGTTAAGAAGATCTGCCCACGTACCGTTGACTTCCTAGGTTACGCAATGATGCTTTGGAGGGAAAAATCAATTATTTTAATCGTAAGAAACTAAGAACAATAAATCCATCCCCATTAAAATATGGTTCTATAAGGCATTAAATATAATAAATGTAAGACAAACCAGAAACTGCAGCGATTCATATATTTCACAACTTAGTTTTCCAATTACATCTACATGAGATTCGAACCAAATGAACGCAGGAGAGTACATTCAATCAGAGAAGAATTTGAGGCAGTAGAATTCGAGAACAAGAATAAGCACATTCTAGAGGCAATAGCATAGGGTGAGTCATATGAATATCGAGGTGGTCTTGGATCTGAGGGCATTCAACATCCGATAGTGAAAAGAAGCCTGATGACTGCCTCAAATGCAAGACTCAAGGTGTTTCTTAAGAGTTATCTAAATTTGTCCAACAAAATCAGGGCTATTATTACCTGTGCAATCCTTGTCCTTACGTTCTCGTTTGTGCTTATGAAATAATAAATCATGAACCTTAAACAAGTAAATAGAACCATCCGAATAGATTAGACCAAGCATCAAATGCACTACAGTGGTTTGATTATTAAGAGGGTAGTTCTACCATGACGTAGAGGAGGTGGGACGATGTTGTAGATGTTTACCAATAAGCGAAATATTGCATTCATTGACACCATCTGTGAATCGGATTTTGATTATACGACCCTCTACTCGTTCTTAGCAAGAGCCTCAAATATCCAGGCAGAATAGATGCCATCCTACATATACATTCCAGTTGCTGTTCCAGAAAGTGGAGACTGCATCTCACACTGACATGTAACTATCCAGATCGAACGAGTTGGGTCGATAGACCCGAGATCCTACTGCGAGTGAAAAAAAGGAGCAAAGTCTGTATCATCGACATCGCTCGTCCACTTAACTTAAATTTGCAGGCAACCCATCGAAACAAAATTAATAATGAAGACAATATGGCGGTATATGGAACATAGATGGAACCTGTCGCATCGCAGAGGGCTTTCTAGACCACAAAGAAGTAGGCAATGAGTACCTATGGAGTGATAGATGGTAGCTTTGAAAAAGTATTTAGATGCGATTTATGTTACCTTCAACTCCGTAGGTCGAATCGTGAGGACAAGAGCGGTAAAAGATGAACTCCAGACTACACAGAAAAAAAATCTTAATGCAAGACGAAACGTGACCTTTTTTTGAGGTATAAAAAAAGACACTTTGCGCTAACAACTGGTATAGGATTGAGGATTGAAAAGTAAATGATTTTAGAACTGAAGACGTGCCTCTGCAAGGGCTAAATAGTCACAAGCCGAAATCGGGGAATGATTCGAGCTGATGGATGGTCTGAAAGTTAGCCGCTAGCCAGAATTTAAACTTGAATTTAGCCACTGCACAAACTAGAGTCAGCTTATCGAGCGCTAGCCAGAACATGTCCTTTAATCTAGCGAGTATGAAATAAGGACTTTGATTAATTGATGTGATTTTGTTTTTGACACGGAAGAAGATATAATTTATAATAATATATCATCGAAGTGACGCTGTAGGCCGATACGTCTGACTCACTGATGCGTGTACTTCCTGTGAGTGCCAGACTCTTCCCCGCAAATGCAGAAAACAAGCCATAAAGTTAGAGACACCTTATACATCAATTCAATGGGCAGCTTCTCTTGACTCCCAAGAAAATGAATAACTCCACAATACATCCATGTGAATGCTCTTCAAATGGGAAACACTAAAAAAACACAAAATTCAATCACGTACTACATAAAATGATTTCCGAAATCTAAACATGAATGTAAGATGAAAGAGAATCTGCACTATATTAGCCACACAACGTCGCCGGGACGAAACTGCTGCCCCATCACTCAATGACGTCATAAGTTTCAAACTAGCTGAAATCTGGACTTGGACAAATGGACAGCTTGACAGGAAATTCTAAAAATGTATTGGATTCTAAACATCCCTGGACGCGAAAATAAATCTGTATTGAGTTGCAATTAAAAGAAACAAAATAAACATGAACATACGTGATAAGGAACTAAAAAATTACACGGGCGAGGTGAAGATGGAAGCTGCTTCACAACTTGATCCTACACTAAGGGAAAAATATTTGTAAACGCAAGAAAAAATTTTGTGTTGAGCTGATTTGATCGTCACAGCAGAATGTCGTTAATAAAAACGCAAAATCATTTTGGTAAAACAACATAATATTTTACATTCATTCAACAAAACTATATGGCTTGTATAATGAGACACGTGACCATGCTGGTCTACATTTCCGGAGAATGCGAGAGAGAACGCGAGAACGGTTTTCTCCTTTGTGTGTAGATATTCCCCGTGATAGGTTTAAAGCTGAGATGGTTGAGAATATCTTTTAGAATTTTTCAGATGAGTGGTTTCCATCTCAACTGATGCCAACAGTTTTGTCGCACGAAGAGCAACAATATTTTTGTTCGTCGAGCAAGAAAATTTTTAAGTTACATCCTATGCAGAGTGGTCAGTTGGTCGTGAGGGCTAAGGCATGAGCTTCGGACCCACGCTACTGTCTGGTTGTGGGTTCGATTCCCACCTTGCACTCTGGAAGAGCTTCGGCGGGCCACGGAGAGTCGTGAGCCCGGTACCTCTAGAGTTCTTTAAGTTCTCCA
>WSXT02130228.1:0-10722 GCA_011762715.2 Neuroterus valhalla
GAGGTGAGTTGTCGGGGGGGGGGGGGGGGGGGGGGGTTGGGTGGGGGGGGGGGGAAGGGGAGGGGGGTTGTAAGGCGCAAGGACGCGGGCGGGGAGGGGGGGGGGGGGGGGGGGGGGGAAAGAGGAATTGCGTGCAAGGGAGAAGACTGATTCAAAAAACTGACAAAGTAGAGTTACAGAATATCTTTGGGTGAAAGAACAAGGAAGAATGTTTCAAGAGTGGATAAACAGGAAAGGCTGGTACTAACAGAGGGGGGTGAGGCCGAATGCATGGGCCGTCGTACAAGGGTGAGAGGTGTAGGGTAGAGGAAAGGACGTCTACATGAGAAACGGAAACGGGATAGTAGGTCAGGATGCTTTTCGACTTATTAGGGCAGGCGGGACAGTTTGTTTGCAACGACAATACCGGAGGGGGTTGGCGTGAAGGAAAGCCCTGAATAGATTATATTCTGACAGAAGAAATGATAAGAAAGCTGATGGTTAGAATGTAAAAAGCATTGAGATAAGCTTTGAGCACTTCCTGGTGACAGAAACATTGGGATAGGGTGACCTAAAGCAAGGTAGGGCGTAGAAGGAAAGAGTAGGAGAAAGATACCTGAAAAGACTAAGAAGAACAAGTGCAACAGACTGGTAAGACTCAAAATAAGAGAGGGTGTAAGAGCATGTGAGTATTGATTGAAGGAATGGTAGGGGAAGAGTAGAGGAGATAGAATAAAGTGGATTTTCAAGAGGAATAGTCAGGGTGATGAATAAATAAATGACCGAGTTGAAGGAGTTAAGAAGGGAGGCTGCGCGCGAGAGGGAGATGAGGCAGGGAGAGGGTGCGGGAGAGAGAGTGAGAAGGGGAGGGGATCATAAGAAGGAGAATATGGGACCGCTGCACAGTGGGGAAAAAGCACTTTTTTGGGACAAAAATCAGCTGACTCCTCAATTTTCCACGGATCAGAGCTTTTTTTTCAAAAATACTCATGAAGAATCGTACTTTAACGTAGAGGTGCACGTTTTTTGAATTTTTTATTGAATAATTTGTTATTTAACTTTAAATTTGCAATTGGTTATATTTGCGATATTTACTTAGCCCCATTCATCGATATTTCTTCACAAAGGTGTAGAATTAGTAAAGTTTTATTTTCTGAATAAAAATGTAACTTGTGAATGAATATCCTGCATTTCATTAATTATTATAAACAAATTAATGGATATAAATATATAATAACAATTGTAGTTCATGGTTCAAACAATTTTTATAAACAAATTCACAGATTTGGCATACCTATGCTTCGAAATATTTTCTATTCTGTGGAATCATTTATTTTCATCTGGGGAACAAGAATATTACACATTAGAGTTCCACGAAACAATATGTCATTGTTATGAACAATTTCCATAAGCAAATTCACTTATTTGGCATATCTGTGCATCGAAAATTGTTCCTTTCTATGGAATCATTTATTTTCGTCTGAAGATCAACAATATTACACAATAGAGTTCCATGAAACAACATTTGTTATTTTCATAAACAATTTGTGCAAACACATTCACTTATTCGGCATTAATATGAATAGGAAATTTGTCTTTTATGCGGAATCATTTCTTTCCATCTGAAGAATAGAATTTGTTTACAACTGACTTTCATCCAACAACATTAATCATTGTTATAAACAATTTTTGAAAACAAATTCACTAATTTGGCACATATGTACATTGGAAATTTTTATTTTATGTGGAATCATTTATTTTAATCTGGAGGAGAAGAATAGTATACATGAGAATTTCACGAAACAACATTCGTCATTGTCATAAACAATTTTTACGCGAATCTCTTCTTGAGGATAAAAGAAATGAAAAAAATGAAGGAGCTATCAGAAGATGCGACAAATCTGCTCATGCTATAATATATTGAGAAAATATTTGAATCTTATGAACTCATAAGTAGATCCGAATTAAAAAAAAATTGAAAACTAAATTTTTAAATGTATTGAAAAATGTAAAAAAAAAACTCTTTCATGGCTTCAACCTTGACGTTTGGTAGAGGAGCCTAATTACTGCTATGTAATAAAGTTTTATAGCAATATATCTAATGAGAGTGACACTATAATCAGGTAATTTGTTTGTAAAAATTGTTTAAAACAATGACAAATGTTGTTTAGTGAAACTCTTATGTATACTATTCTTCTTCTTCAGATGAAAATAAATGATTCCACAGAGAAGAAAAATTTCTAATGCACAGATATGCCGAATAAGTGAATTTGTTTGTAAAAATTATTTATAACAATGATAAATGATGTTCGATGAAAGTCAGTTGTGCACAAATCCTATTCTTTAGATGGAAAGAAATGAATTCGCATAAGAGACAAATTTTCTATGCATATAAATGCCGAATAAGTGAATTGGTTTACACAAATTGTTTATAAAAATGACAAATGTTGTTTTATGGAACTCTAATGTGTAATATTCTTGTTCTTCAGATTTGAAATAAATGATTCAACAGAAAAGAAAAATTTCCGATGCACAGATATGCCGAATAAGTGGATTTGTTCACAAAAATTGTTTATAGCAATGACAAATGTTGTTTCATGGAACTCTATTGTGTAATATTCTTGATCTTCAAACGAAGATAAATGATTTCATAGAAACGAAAAATGTTCGATGCACAGATATGCCGAATAAGTTTATTTGTTAAAAAAATTGTTTATAGAAATGCCAAATGTTGTTTCATGGAACTCTATTGTGTAATATTCTTGTTCCTCAGACGAAAACAAATGATTCCATATAAACGAAAAATTTTCGATGCACAAATATGCCAAATAAGTGGATTTGATTATAAAAAATGTTTATAGCAATGCCAAATGTTGTTTCTTGGAACTCTACTGTGTAATATCCTTGATCTTCAGACGAAAATAAATGATTCCATAGAAACGAAAAATTTTTGATGCACAGATATGCCAAATAAGTGAATTTGTTTATAAAAATTGTTCAAAACAATGACAAATATTGTTTCATGAAACTCTAATGTGTAATGTTCTTGTTCCTCAGACGAAAATAAATAATTCCATATAAACAAAAAATTTTCGACGCACAGATATGCCGAATAAGTGGATTTGTTTTTAAAAATTGTTTATAGAAATGCCAAATGTTGTTTCATGGAACTCTATTGTGTAATATCCTTGATCTTCAGACGAAAGTAAATGATTCCAAAGAAACGAACAATTTTCGATGCATGCCAAATAAGTGAATTCGTTTATAAAATTTGTTTATAACAATGAGAAATACTGTTTCATGAAACTCTAATATGTAATATTCTTGTTCCTCAGATGAAAATAATTGTTTTCACAGAATAGAAAATTTTTCGAAGCATAGGTATGCCAAATCTTTGAATTTGTTTATAAAAATTGTTTGAACTATGAACTATAATTGTTGTTTGGTGCTTGGTCGCAATCAAAAATTGTTTCTTTAAATTTTCATAACAAAATCTATGTGAGTAATACATTCGGCATCCAAAAATGCAACAGTTAACAGTTATATCTATTAATTTGTTTATAACAGTTAACAAAATGCAGGGTATTCATCAACAAGTTACGTTTTCTATTCAGAAAAGTAACTTTACTAATTCTACACCTTTGTGAAGAAATATTGATGAATGGGGCTAAGTGAATATCGCAAATATAACCAATTGTAAATTTAAAGTTAAATAACAAATTATTTAATAACCAATTCAAAAAACGTGCACCTCTACGTTAAAGTACGATTCTTCATGAGTATTTTTGAAACAAAACCTCTGACCTGTTGAAAATTGAGGAGTCAGCTGATTTTTGTCCCAAAAAAGTGATTTTTTCCCCACTGTGTGCTGTTGCGGTAATATGCAAGGATTAATGATGAGAGCAGATTTCATGGTTCTTTAAAGACTCTCAAGCCCGTAAGGGAAAGAGAGTGCAAACAAAATGATGGAGATTGCTATTGAATGATTTGATTACAAATTTCAATTACCTAAGGAGCTGTAGAGAAAGTAACATATTGCTGGAATCCAAGATGCCTCTGTGGGGCTGCTTTCAAAAACCTTAACGACTTCGACGAAAATAACTCCAAAAGATTTGATTGCTCCAGGAATGAGGAAGTTTACCATAACAGCTGCTACGAGCACAAACCACCCCCAACCACCATCGGGTGGCACCAGTTCTCTCTCAGTGTCCACATTTTTGACTGCAAACAAAAGAAATTTTGTTGAAAAATCATTTTCATTTTCTGAAGAGTTGTCAACTGAAAGAAATTTTTTCAAATGCTCCAAGAAAAAAAGAATACATAAAGAAGTTCAAGAACAAGATCCTAGTTATGTGAAAATATGAGTTCCACCTAGAAGGGCTTTTGAATTTGGGAAGAGGGAATAATTCCAATTTTCCTATACTAGGCTATAAATCTTTATGGCTCAAGAATAGTATATTGTGCATCAAGTGGGAGAAGTAGGAGATTCCAACGGGTGTGGAGTTTGCCGCGCTCGCTGCGCTTGCGCGGCATTCACACGAGTAGAATCGCAGTCTCCCACATGGTGCACATACTATTTTTTCCAATAATTCGCGAGAGAAATACGACTGAGGAGATCGTCGAGAGTTTTGGAGGAGATAGCGGGTCAATTTTTATAAATAAATCTTAATATCACAGAATCAATTTCTCAATATAAATTTTAATATGTACCTGTAATAATAATATTTTCCTATATCATGAAACTATTATTTTTAAAATGAGGGTTCAAAATGAGTGAAAAAAGTACATCTTATGCACATCTTGACCTTGCTAACCTGGAATGCAGAGTGTCAGAAAAATGGAGGGGGGGGGGGGATTAGTCCTCCAATTGGATCCGCGCCTTAGAGCAGTAATAGCCCAATTCAGACTAGCCGTTCACGGTCCCGGTTCGCCGGTCCGGTTGAACTCTCGGCCAATCAGCGCGTACTCGGTCCCGGTTCCGGTTCGGTTCGAGCATTTAGGTTCGATTCTAATTTCAACCGTGCCGTTCGCAACCGTGGCCAACGAGAGCGCTCGCTGGAGCCACGAGGCCTGTCAGCTGTTTCTCTAGCTCGTTGGTTGTGATGGCAAACGTCCCTCATCCCACTTTCATCTGTGAAGCGCGCATGAGGGAGAATGACAATCGTTAAGCTGAATCGGCGCAGTGTGAGCGGTATCGGTCAACCGAGAACCGAACCGCAACCGAGAACGGCTAGTCTGAATCGGGCTTAACATCGTGAACATCAGATGTCACCACTGTAGGCATCTACTGCATCGACTGCCCTCACCACTTCAATAATCACCACTAGCTCCGTTGGATTCACAGAATAATTGGGTTGCTCGTGGACTCATTGTCAGCCAGCCTTGAAGGAAAGAGAGGGGATAACGTATTGCTACGGCCGAGTTCATTGGACAATTAATAGTTCTAAAATTAATGATAATTTTATGCTTCCGCACGATAATCCATTATATTGAAAAAAGGTGTTTTGGATTTCGATCATGCACAAAAAATTATTTGTCAAATCAACTCAGCCCGTAGCATTGCATTTTCCCCCCTCTTTCCTACTAGGCTGGCTGAGACCATGCGTGAAACCGCTTATTCTATTGGGATCTTCAATTCTTTTCAATTCACTAAATTCAGCTTAATTCAATGGATTTTCAAAACTACATATTTCCCAGTTTTCTCTTAAATCACCTTCCATCTTCTGAACTCACCTTGAATTCTTATGCATTCTTAGGCATTCAGTTGTTGTCAATCCCTTTGATTTTTTTGAAGATCGGCTTGAATTTTGATCACCTTTATCGATTTCTTCTTATTTCCCTTGATATTCACTCGAATTTTGTTTTATTTATTATTCTTTTTAACTACCAAATTTCGTCATATCATATGATTTTACCGTCAATTCTTTCTGAGTTGTTATGGATTCATCCTCAAGTTTTTGTCACTTTTTAGGGTTCCGCAGCTCTAGACAGAAGCCCTTGGTGTTCTTGTTAGGTGTCCGACCGTTCGTCGTACTTCTTCACGGTTCGGAAAGAGATTATAGTGGGACAGGAAGGGGCTTGGAGGGGCAGTAGGTATGGTGGGAAAGTGTTCTTGTTCTTGTTAGTTCTTGTTAGGTGTCCAACCGTTCGTCGTACTTCTTCACGGTTCGGAAAGAGATTATAGTGGGACAGGAAGGGGCTTGCAGGAGCAGTAGGTATGGTAGGAAAGTGAAGGGAAGATGTAATCAGCATTCAGTGGGAGTGAGGATGATTGAGTAAAAGTAAGTGCAGTATGGTAGATAGGTGAAGGGAGACTAAGATTAGGAGGCAGGCAATGGATGGTGTAGGCAAGTCACACAAGGTCGACTTAAAAAAAAGTGAGAGAAAGAGTGAAGGGGACGTAGTGAAGGTGAGGAAGGGATGATGAGGAAGTGAGAAGGGGTTGTGATGGGGTGAGTAAAAAGAGGGTGCGATGGGCAGTTAGACGAGGAGATTATGGAGAGGAGTAAAGGGATGGATAGAAAAGGAGAAAAAGTAAGAGAGAATAGAGGAAAAGTACAATAAAAAGTTAGAAAAAGGGTGGGAGTAGAAATGATGGGATAGGAGTGGAAGTGATGTGGTAGGAGTAGGCGTGATGGGTGAGTAAAGAACATGCGTGCTGTCAGGCAAGGGGATGATTGAGAGAAAGATAGGGATGAGAAAGGGAGTAAGAAAGGACGAGTTGTGAATAGAAGGATGACAGGAAGTGCAAGGAGGGGAAGGAGTGGGAGTTAAGGGAATTAAGTGGTGGTGGGGCAGGAAAGTAAGGGAGGGGTGAGGATGAGACATTTCTGATCACTTCTTTCCTTCAAACAGGTCACTTTTGACCTTTTTTTTAATAAATTAGAATATGCAGCTCTGAAAATTTCATAAATGATAAATGCAATAGAGTGGATTGACATGTTACGCGCAATTCAATTTCAATTGAGTTTTTATCAGTCTCTTCAATTTGTTGTAAGTAGTTGTAGTCACTGATCTATTTGGTTCGTACGCAAAGTCCTTAATTAATTTGAACTAGTATATGAGCAAAGGCTCAAAGAGCCATTTCATGAACTCTAATTGGAAACTATTTTCACGCTTCGAAACAATTTTCAAGTTCCTCCAATTGAGCGTGTTTCATAATAATACAATCCTGCTCAATCAGCTAGGTCAATTTTATTTGATCGTTTTTTTTCAAGGACAATCAATCTCCTGTGTACAGCGAACAGTTATGGATTTCCTGGACTTTTGTAAATCGGAATTTTCAAATGGGGAATTTTAATTCTCAAAATATTGCAAAAGAATCAAGAGGATTTAAAAGAAGCTTTACAAGAATCATGACAAGTTTTATGGTAATAGAAAAAATGTTATCGAAATTTCCGGAAATAATGAAACGATTTCCCCTTTGGAGGAAAATTCAAGTAGAAAATTAAAGAAGGTTTCAAAACACTCCTAATGATTTCCTAAGATGTCAAAAAAGAATGTCGAAGATCAAAAAGACTAACTTTACATTTCACAAAATTACGAAAATTTCGCAAAAATTCTAGTTAGTCTAAGAAATATTCAGGAAATTTGAAAAAATTTGGAAATAATCGATAAAGAATCTGAAGGAAGATCGTTGGACGATCGTTCCAATGTTGCAAAATTGAAAAGAAAATGTTGATAGGGAAGAGAGGTAGAAGATAGTTTTTGAAGTTTTGCTCCTTTTGGGAGGGTATACATATACTCAGAGCGAGAACACCTAACTGAGAAAAACGGGAACACCCCGTCCGCATCACGGAAAATGTCTATAGCATGGCAGTATGGCACCGAAGCAGCTATCTTTCCTCCTCTCTCCGTCTTCTTACCTCCCTCCCGTTCTGGAGGTCGGTGTAGTATATACACAGTAGACTCTTCGCGTTCTCACATTTCTCCTCCTTTCGCCCGTCCCCACTCTTGCTGGGGACAAGGCGCACGCTCAACGCGCCGCGTGTGTGTATTGAACACAGACTTACACGTTGCGCGCGAGTAAAGGCATTTATACGCTTGAAACTGCCAATCTTGAATCATTTAACTTCTTTGAAATATCAATCTCCAATTGCGATCGACTTTATACTTCCTGCTTCAATATTTCTTTTACTGGCGTGCATGTATGCATAGAGTGAGGGGATGGCTGTTTCCTTCCAATCGATGAATGAAATAACAATCAAATTTATGTTTTTCTTTCAAGGCGAAAGAGCAGACCTTCTGTCGGCAGTCCCGCGACCGCTCTACTTTTTTTTCATGGTTGGAGAGGAAATCATGCAGTAGACACCCATTTGGGTGTTAGGTAGTTCCAGATTTCTACTGGCTACCCCCTCCCGCCTGCATCTACAACTCAGGACTCTAGAACCCCTTATCGCATTACTCTAGAGTGCTGGGGTTAAGGCCGTTACGCTGTGTCTCGGCCTCCTTCTGGAATATGGATGCTTGCCTTCTCCTCCACTCGTCTCTCCTTTTTCCTCTCAATATGCACGCATCGTCCTCAGCAGCGCATCAATAATACTCGGGCTCGCCGGTCTTCAAAATGTTGAAGAAAATTGTTACATCCACTACTGAGCTTCCCCCTCTCTTAGTAGTTCCTCCCCTTTCTCCACTCTCAGCATACTCTCAACGTACTGAGCTATACTGCCCCTGTTGATTCGGGAGCCAATCATCAGCCCTACAATGTTATCCGGTGCAATTCTGGCGCCTACTTCTAATTCCAGTTCTTCCTTTCAGCCGCTCATCTGCTGCGACCCAAGGAGGTGTGTTCTACATCATCAACCTTGTCGAGGCTTGAAACACAAGGACTCCATTTTCGTCTCCTACGATACAAGTAGGCAATGAGGTGGCCGTGCCCAGAGAGCAAGTGTGTAAGGTAAAAGTTCACCTCCCCATATTTTCTGCTAATGTATGTTTTCAATTCACCTGCCATCCTGA
The DNA here is from genome assembly GCA_011762715.2 of Neuroterus valhalla. NCBI lineage: Eukaryota > Metazoa > Arthropoda > Insecta > Hymenoptera > Cynipidae > Neuroterus > Neuroterus valhalla. Next base: position 8,938 of record WSXT02130228.1, read on the forward strand.
TAGTCCATCTTCCTCTTGCATCTGTTTTCCACTGCACCTTATACTGTTGGAACTTGATGTCCCATCCCGCGTAGCAATGTTTCTATCTGCATTTACTTTCTTCGCCTCGAAGATCCCCTTCCTCTCGGCTGCTAGCAAGACATTCTAAGCGCACCTTTTTGTAGCACAATCAGAAGTTTCTTCCTGTGACAGTAAACCTTAAGAGCAGAATCTTCTTCTTACAGCTCCTAAGGCCCGCAACGTTGGGCATGAGTCTAGAAAGTAGAGCTACCATTGTCTCAGCTTACTCGCTGCCTTGATAATCTGGATCCCGGAAGTGAGTTCTTCATCAATCCACGAGCCCAGGTACTTCAGTACGTTCACAGCTTCAATGCCATGCCCAGCGATATTTGCTCTGAATGGTTTGCTGAAGTGCCTCTGCTTAGTGAGGTCTAAGACCTATGTCTTCTTACTGGCAAGCTGTAAACCATGATTATGGAACCAGCTCTCGACTCTGTTCGAGACAATGACCAGATCAGATCAGATGCTCATCACAGAAGTAATCGCCGACAAAACGCTGTAGATATCCAGGGATCCAAAACCTCTTTTCCAGTGCTTCAAGAATGTCAACTATCCTAATGAGTTGAATGCATTTTCAACGTCGGAATAAATCATGAGTTCAGAATGTTCAGGTCCAGTCTGGCAGCCATATTCGTTACCTATCTGCTCCTCGGATCAGTCCAAGTCATGTCCCATCCGCATGTTTTGACGTCAAAGTCCCCCGCTATGATCATATCAGCGTCAAGGTTCGAGCAGAAGTCTTCTTTCTCCTCTATCTTTCTACGAATAACTGCAATTCCCTCATTAGGTGTAAGATAACAGCTGACGATGGCGACTGTACCGCTTGAGACACATACAAATCCATCGCCTCTTCCATGCTTATGTACTTGTGTCAAGGAACCAGCTACGTCCTCTTCTGTTTTCGAACTGCTTACTGACGAAATGAATTTCCATCCCTTTCTGAGCTGCTAGCTGAGACATGAGACTCCGAGCTAGCCTGCAGCGCTTAAAGTTACCCTGAAGATTCACTGCCATCTTCTAGTTGGGTTACATTTACGGTCTGCTTCTTTGCAGACCGCACACCTGGAAGACCCAAGTATCTGGTCGACTAAGTAACCTTCTCCCTTATCTGCACAAAGAGAGAACTTAGCCTCGCCTCTGCAGTTGGCTCCTCTGTGAACTTCCGTGCCGCACTTCCAGGAGAGTCGACTTCTATCGACTCCCTTTCGGTATTACGCGAGATCGCCATAACCAAAACAGCGCTTAGCCCTCACTTTGAGGCGTACCCTGAAGCTGACCCATCCAATCTTGATGTGGCACCCTTGGGCCACTCTTACAGCATCGGACTTTTCCATATCCGCAAAAGCCATGAGACTTCCTCGAAAGTTTGCTCTCGTCATATTTATGGTGACACTCTCCATTGACCCGTTTACATGTACAGATTGCAGAGCCAATCTGATTTCGTCTACGCTAGTTGCCACATCCAAATCAAGAATTTGCATCTGCGCACGTGGCTCTAGCTACCGCACCTTCTCGGTATCTTTCACGGCATTCAGTAATGCCTCTCCAGATTGAGCTTTGTTCTCGCTCGACGCACCAAGTTCTACACGCAATAAATATAAGACGCGGCCGATCACAAAAGTCACGACACCAATGATGCTTCGTCTCGTCGTAGCCGTATCGCTTACGAGAGAAAATTGTCACGGTGTGGTACGCTTCAAAGCGCTGCAGTGTCAGTCCGAAACC